>JBCAUG010123018.1:0-21163 GCA_038406175.1 Haplosyllis leylae | reverse complement strand
AGATTGACAAACAAGAGTATACAGCAAGTGCACAGTCTAGGCCTAGGGACGGAACATGTGGCAATCAACTATCCGATATCTGTGAGATTTAGACATCAAACACCGACTGTCGTCCATAATTAATAGGGACAGAAATCAGAATGGGGAGTTGCAATAAAGGTAAAGCTTGCAACATACCCTTGGGGAAAGATCCCATTTGAAAGAAGAAAATATGAAAGGAAAGCGAAGAGAAAATATTAAGTCGGACTGGGAACCCATTAGTATCATTCAACAAACGAAAAGTAGCAAAGATCCCTTTCCACTAATGTCAAAAACCACCTACATATGCCGACACTCGATAACTAACGTTGAAATAAAGAAATGGCTTTAAGACACAACTGAATAGACAGACAAACAGACAGACAAACAGACAGACAAACTTAAATTATCATACTCTGATGGTAATAATGATCAGGACAACAAAGCCAATTTACTAATTGTCCATACACTGTTTGCGATAATTTCCCTAAAAAGGATCTTGTCAAAAGCTTGTCAAAAACTACTCTCACTCTCCCAACCTAAAAATGCCATATTTGACAACATAATTTTCCACTTCCGGCTAATGTTGTCCCATCTAAAGCAGTCTTTGAAGTAAACCGGGTTCTTTACGAAAAAGTCTATTGCTATGTTCTCGACTCTGGATCTCAAACATGTTTTTCTTGGAATGTTGTTTCCTTTCCTTAACAAGATCAATACAATTTTCACACCAAAATTAAATGAAGTAGGAAACAGGCAATATTTCCATCACACGCAAACGGATTGTATTTCCAACAGCAGATTGTAGTTATTGTTATCTTGTCACGAGGGAACCTTATCACTCCATCAATATTCGTCCTCAGAAATTAATGTCAGTTACAAAAGTAAATATAGCGTGCAGGCACGGCTTGGGTGCAAAAAATAACCACAAGGGTGTTAGAAAAAACATCCTAGCTTTAAAAGTCAGGTCATACATCAATCCAGATTGAATTGAGGCCGGAGAGTTAGTGACTAAGTTTTATTCTGCACAGGATGTATTCAAATTATATAGCTTCTTGGTCACTATCCATTCACGTTTTTTCTACTTACCACTTAGTTTGTATGAATTATCTAAACTAATATTAAACTTGTTTCATTGTTTGAATTCTCAAAAATTCTGATAAATTTGAACAAAACAAAGGATATGAAACAAAATGGTGATTTAACCTTTCCGGTTTATTTGAATTGTCAACTTGAAATTACATTGTTAGTAACAAAAAGAGAATGAATAAATACATTTGAGTATGACCGTGCTCGGTTTTCTGAAAGTAAATTTACTGCACACATCCAGGTCCTGTTCTTTTTGTGGGGCCACTGATACCCTGTTTTGGACTTCTGGTGGCATCTGCCCTGGGTTTCAAAGCCAGGGTAGATCCCATGCTTGCATGCTTCCTTGCCTGTGCACGATTGATTCCCCAGATTCACCTCTGGTGTGACACCTGCCAACCTCTTGATGGCCAGAATGGCGGCCAGTGGTAGGATACCGGGATTCGATCGGGAGACCTCCCGCACAGTAAGCAGACATCCAGGTCCTGTTTACATTTTAAGAAAGTGAGAACAACACAATCTGGCGTTTTTAATGGAGGAAACTGGTGCCCTTGATTTTGCTTTCACATACACGGAAAGAATAGTATTGATCAAAACCACAGCTAGCTTTCGTTTTCATATTCGGACAATATGAGCAACCTGTTAACAGTCATCCATCTACTTTAGGATCTAGCTTGACGTAAAGGCAAACTGTGCTAAATATAAATAGTAACATGAGAGGAAAACAGGTGGTGGAACTTTCCGCACGTACAGCTCTCTTTTAGATTCCCTTCTCTCTCTCTCTCTCTCTCTCTCTCTGTTTCTCACGATCAAAAAATCTAAAGCATTTACGAGAAATGATCGGGAATGTATTGGTTTTTTTTAAAATTATTTTTGTCTATTCTAAAGGGTATGTCATAACTTTCTGATCTCCTCTGAAAAGGGATAACTTGAAGTTCCTTCAAACTGAGTGGAAGGATTAGTGTACGAGTCTATTGATTTAGGTTTAATGGTACCGAAATTAACACAGAAACAAAGACCGACAATTTCCAAGAACTGAAAAGGAAAGCAAAGGAAACGACCTTTTGCGATTCTCATGATGTGCAAATGTCGGTCAATGTCTGCTCACAACTTGTAGAATAGACCAAACGTCTTTTACGCAGATAACAAACGATTTTCTGGGTCAAAATCAAGGTCTGTTGCTGTGACTAATATTTCTATTTTGGGATAATATTTTCAAATTGCATTTCTATAAGTTGCCAAGAAACCTCCCAATATTGCTGTCACTACCATTATTTTTATTTTTGGTCTTTGGGCCAAAGTTCCGCACGTCACTGCACAAAACCATCATTGCACTTAACAAGATATTCCTCAAAACAATAATAAATCTTTTATTAAACTTATTATCGAAACTAAAATTCAGGAGGTGGTAGTTGCAGTGAAATGATTTCCAACCCAGAAAAAGCCAACTCTTACTCTGCCGTCATCCTCTGGACACTGTCACACATATTTATACTTGTGTCGATCTCAATAGTCATCGCATCGTGTGAACTACTCTTTACATTTTATGCCCAATAGTTTCAGAATCGGTCTGCCAATCTCCTGTTTGATATAATAGAGAAATGTGGATGATGTATCAATGAATAGTGATTGATCGACATGAAGTACCCTTAATTTCACTCTACGTCCTTGATTAATAATGAAGATTAGTGGACACAAGTACTTCATTTAATTACGGCCACCGTCTCTTTGGGAAGATATAGTTCTGCCACTGAGGTACTAAGTGGTCACTCTGCATTACAGCCTAATTTCTCTGGTTGACAATGTACACTATTTCAGAAATTATTTTGCAATTCTGCTAACAGAGTTCTACTAAATCATACGATGTTATTGTTCCCCATTGCGGGGATTTGGCTGTTTTCTAGCTAATTTCTTTCGAAATTTGCTTTACTGTCTCTGTGAATAATATTAATGGCTAAAGAAAGTCCAGAGAAAATGTAAATGCAAGAGAAAAAGCAAGTTAGAAAGAGGCAATGTCATTTTATCTTGTTTGTGTCCACTTTCTGTTCCTTAGAAATGCTGACCACAGTCTGCACCTTATTCTCTCTTTCTTTGAAATACACATATCAGGAAGAACAATTCGTCGTGATTAATTGCAGGTCAAGATTAACGGGCGAAGGACTAAACTGTTGTCTCATTGAAAAGCGGTCTTCACAGCCTACTTATGGGTCCAAGTAATCAATTGTGAAAAGAGGCAGCAAATTCTTGGGCTGATCAGAAATAAATGTTACCAATCAATACAGCATTTATATGGTGTGTGATTAGGCTTATCTACTACTTACAAGGGGAATTGCCTCTCCAGGTCTTCCCGGCTCTTCCTTTTATTGATTTGTAAGTGGTTTATCGCTGTTCAATAGTTCACTGTGTGGTGGGTGGTAAATTAACGTCTTCCAAAATAAACATTAATTTGTCATCGGAAAGGATGTAGATTTTGATTGTCACCAATTATTACTTTGGGGAGTTTACTCAGTACCAGTCTAAAACTGAGTTCCTCATGGTCAGCAGTCAGGGCATTAATTCTTTACTCTCAGGGGACAACAGCAGTTGTTCATGGGTGTTAGTTCATGCACTGGACCTATGTGAAGGGAGGAGTTCAAGTCTGTAATGCTGGGTGGGGCCTGCAGATGTGTGAGGAGCTGAGAGCTCCTGTACCTTCACAGTTAATTAAATAGATTCACAAGTCAGTGTCTTTGCAGAGGCACCTGCACTGGAAGAATATAAACACTCAGCTTCAGTACAGTCTTTATTGTTAGTCCTAAGACTGGTTGAATGCAAACAGGAACAGAAAGTTGTTGAACAGTCGGGGAGCTCACACTCACAGAATGGTAAGCTACCATCAAGTCTAAAGAACACACAATTACACTTTCTGCCATTGTTTCATAGGTGGGGGCTAGAAGTTCATGCACAGAGTACTGGAACACACAATGTTGAAATACACAACTGGAGAGGGGAGCTACACATACACACTAGTGTAGGCAGGCAAGAAACACTATTTGATAACACTACACATTGAGATTGATGTTAACACACTTAAGACACAGCTAAGACACTCTATAATACAAGAACAATCATAAATACAAGCTTCAAATGCAATAGTCAAGGAAATACAACTTAGCTCCTTACATCTACTGGTCCAGTTCTTACATGCTTCTTAGAAGAATATGTAAATAGCTTTAAGTAACAGGTTGTGAAGAGGGAGCTAGTGAACTCCTCTTGCCTACTAGGAATTGAAAGGTATCTAAAAGTAGCTAAAACAGCCCAAATGTACAATTTGGCAGATCCCAAGCAAGGGGTTAATCCAGCTCCTCACAATACCTCAGAAGTTCCTGCTGTTTGCTATTTTGGCACTTAATAGTCTGATGGTTTTTCTAGAGGACCTACTTTCATAGAATACACTCCTCCTTATATACCTAATACCTAACCACAAGCATATTAAGGCTACTACACAAAATAGTCCCAAGGCTGAGGTGAGAGCTCAACACAAGGAGTTGTCATTTAATGCAAACTGTGGTTATTACAGGTAGAAGGGCACACTGTCTTGGCTTTGTGCTAGTCTCATCTTAATCACACCAATAGGTAATTGTTAAACCAGGTGGGAGCTTAGTATGAATACATTCTTACATGTCATACTGTCATTGGCTCAACACATCATGTGATTGCCTGATTGCCTAGCAGGGAGTGTGCATGTGATGCAGGGACTCTGATTGGTTAATACTGGGGAGTTATGCATGACAGGGACGTGATAGATGCATGTACTCGAGGTGGGGAGCTAATTGCTTTAACAGGGGTTACTCATTAACCACATCAGACCAGAAATGCATGGAATGCATCTCTAGCTCCTTACTGTTGTACATAGATCTACTTCAACCTGTTACAAAGTATTTCTGAGTGCTTTTAGTGCAAGAACCAGAGCAGAGCAATGAGGAGACAGGAAAATATTTTGAATCAGAATTTTCAGTAAAACTATTGGGAAAAAACAGAAAAAAAACCATTTAGTGGAGAATCATCATTGTTTGAAATTTTACCAAAAAAGGTGAATCTCTTTGTGGGTTTTCTTTCTTTGAAACAATGAAACATTGTATTAGAAGCAAGAAGAAACTGTGTTAAAATAGTTTGAAATCTACCTTCATGGCCTTGCTGTTGTAAACATTCTGAGAAATAATTCCTACAAGAGCAAACGCTATTATCAGCCTGTGTACTTTGGAAAATCATACAGACAAAGTACTAACAAGAAGCTTATGATAACGATTCACTGTGAGTTGTCTCATCACAGAGAAAACACAATGGGATTTTATCAAATGCATATCAAATAGCATTTTACAAAATGGTGTTTTTATTATTTAGACTCTCTTTTGAGCAAAGAAAAGTACAAATGACTGAATACATCAATAATTCCGAAGATAAAAGACTATTTAAGTAATAATACACACAGAGTAAAATACTGAGATCTTCAGTGGGAGCACAGAGCTGAAGAAAATATCACGTAAATATATTTATAAAAGAGTATGGCATCGGTTCCTAGTATTCTGCCTCTCACTTTGATGTCACTTCAGACTAGGTTTCTTGCGAGTGTCAATGAAAAGCCTTTTTTGAGTACAGGTCTCCCCGCTTAGCTCGACATTGAAGGGAGCCATGTAAAATGTTCGAGGTAAAAGGAGGTCGAGGTAAACAACCTCTATTTACATGATAGGAGTTAAGTTGGGAACAAGAGAAAAGGTCGAATAAAGCAGTTTGTCGAGTTAAGAGGTGTCGACATAAGCGGGGAGACCTGTATTTACTTTCCTCACATAAATGTCTAGATAGACTCTATCTTTCATTTTATATCACTTTCAAGCATCCTCTTTACTTTCCCGTTCTAGTTTTTGCCCTGTTTGCATTCTTACCAGAATTGTCCCTTTGTCTTTCAGTGTATGAAGTTTATTTGAATCTCTTAAATGTAACAAAAGTAAAACAGACCACCAGTTTGACTTTTGTAAAGTAGCAATAAAATACCATGATCAGGCGAGTGGCAAACACAGCTCCTTCAGTGCAACATCACATTCTAACCAATTAGTTGTGGTTGATATTTATTTTAGCAAATCTACAAAATTCAAGTTAACTAATTTTTAATAGGTCAAAATAAAATAATTTGGGAAAACAGTTAAATCAGGATTTTTCTTAATCTATCAAAAGGGAACCGAAGCTTATTTGGGCTGCTCATTGGGTGCTATTAATTTTTGAGACTGAAAAGAATAGATGGAGAAGGTTTTCTTCTGTTTTTATTCCTCCAATTGCTCCATCGACCTTTTAAATACGAATATCTCTTTTCATGACAAATACATTACACATATAAAAGGCAATATTTCATTCTGTAAACCCCTGGGAATTCTTAATTAAAATTAATTATTTTCACAAAAAATCTGAAAACTGGAAATAACTCGCTTGAGAGATAATCCTCGCGCTTAAAGTACTTTTTGTAAAAATGTTGTTTTTATACGAACTGAAAAAAGTTGCTCTTGATGCTCAGTTTCATCTTTGGAACAAAGCAAATAGGACGTGAAAAAGAAAACAGAATTAATATTCTTCATTTCCAAATTAAAGATTTACCTAAACTTGTTTGGATTTTGCCGCAAGTCTGTATGTTGAACAGTGGAGTCATAGAGGCCATTTTTTTGTGATTTTGTGGTTATGGTTGTCATTCAACAACATGACCACTAATCAAGGATGACAACAAAAGGTCTCCTCTACCCGAACGGAAAATTACGAGTTTTTACGACTTTTTCAACTTTAAACTTTTCTACCAAAAGACTGGCAGTAAACCGCTAAGGCATCTATCAATACGAGTCGCCAAATAAATCAAAGCTCATGAGAATAGTTATGATGAAAATGACTTATGGTTAAACGAGTCATTTACCGCACGAACACAATGTTATTAAAAACTATGGAAGAAGGATTGAACGGTAAGGTGGATGCCAAATTTTAAATGAGAAAAAGAGTGAATTGGAAAATGTTTAAAATGTGACAATTGAAATGCCCCTTAAAGTTTCTATGGTTTGATATATTGCAAGATATGGTTTGATTAAATTTTTTGAGTGACCATTTTAGTGAACATTTTTTTTGCACAATAATAAATTTTCAAACTCATATTTTATTAGGTTATTTTATCTTCCTTCAGAGCTTATGAAAATAATACAACAGTTTTTCTGCACTTTCTGTGTGGTACTTTCTTGTATTTTTTTTCAACATATCCCCAAGTACTGTTATTGGGTAACAGACAGAAGTCGTCCTTGCTCATTAATTAGTGAAGGTATCCTTCCTGGTTTTTATGGACTTCTAAGGATTTATTTTGTGTTAAAGGTTACGGCTTTTTATCTCGGTAGACAACCCGAAATGTATGCAAAAAATGTGTAATTGCACCAGATACTCCACCCACTGGGCCAACAGTCTTCCTCTCTGAGCGCCCATTAGCACTGTCAGGATCAGGGTAATGGAGCAATACGCCATATTTTGTTTATTATAACTACATCAATAGGCACCTACCTTCCTTGCTCACATTTGCTTCCACAAGTTCAAGAAGATGGCACAATACACAGTGACTTCTGTCTTGAAAACAACAAATAAAGAAAGTAAGAAATGGTTCAGATTTTTTTGCAGTGTGTAGTTTTCCTTGGCTAGGCTGTGCTTATATGCCTGAGCAACCAAGTGTTGTGACGGACATGTTGTCCATCTTGTATCACATTTGACACATTTCATCAGCAGGTACCTCTGCAGGTAGTGTACGGACCTTTATTAAGTATCTTTGGCTTATCAATATTTTCAGGAATGGGTAGTAACTGGACAATTTTTAGGAGGGAGGGGGAAGTCGTATTATGCAGACTTTTTCGAGCTCCATTCAAAGTCCCTTGTCTCCATCTCCCTAAAATATCAACCAGTGAAAAAGTCCCTTTAGAAGTCAGAGACACTGTGAGGGCACCTTGAACCCTAGTCTTCGGTTGTCCTGTTTTCAGATTTTGGCAATATACGCGAGGCTCTTTGCATTTAGAATCCAATTTTTATGTTCTTGTTTTTGCTTTTCATCAGCTCACCAAATGTGGTTGGTCATTGCCATTTACAACATATCAACAACAAACTGTATTTGGTTCCTACGTTCCAAAACCAAAACGATAATAACAAAAAACCACAAACAATTTAGTATCATGATACGACAGGGCCTAACTGACTGACTAACTGACTGACTGAATACCTAATTCATTTTACTGATTGATAAGAAGTAAGCTTTCTTTGCTGGTGTCCTGACTCCGGCACCCTGAGGCTTTGTTCACACGTAACGACACAGACAGACACCGATATTCGGCCCGATAAAGTTTTAGCATTGTTTCAATGGTTGACGGGCTAAATGGGTCTGGAACCCATTTAGCCCGAATTTCGGTCCGATCCATTGCCACAATGTTAAACTTTATCGGTCCGAATATCGGTGTCTGTGTCTGTGTCGTTACGTGTGAATAAACCTTAAATGTCGTTCGGCATTTCCATAGTAACCGTTGCTGTCCCTGATTTGTGTAAAGACTAAATGTGAACGAACCTTAACACGAAACTAAAATCAGTGTAATTGTGTGGAATCGCTTCTGCGTTCGTTCGTTGCTTTCCCTCAGTGTGAACACACTCTATGGCTTTTGTCATGGTTGAATAAGGGTCGAATGAAACATTGCTTTTCCTGTTCAACATGCCTTTTGGAGATTTACGTTTCTTATCAGATGCGTTTTGTATGTCACAGGGTGGTTGAAAAATGTACATACAAAACATTTAGATGTTGTCGACAGAATAACAATTTTAAGTATGCACTCTGCAGCAGCGTAAAAAAGTAACTTTTTAAGTTTGGGTTGTTCAGATTACGAGATATCCACTTAATATTTCCTCCAATTGCTTCTTACTGTACATTTTTGCTATGTATATATGCTATAGGTAACCTGGAAGGATTTTGAAACCTTGAATGTGAATAGGAAATATTCCCATAAAGTGAGTGTCCCGTAATTTGGAAGATCCAACAGCTGCTTATTGTACATAGTAAGAATTTTCAAAATGGTGCATGCACAAGCAGAGGACACTGTGTAATGTCATTAAAACCTGTTTGTTATGGATTTTTTTTTATAAATTTGTTGTGGAACCAAATTATTTTTCCCCATGGGAGAAAAAAGATACGGATAAGAATCCCATTGAAGTAGCATGATTAGGTTACCTTTAATATTGAAGAAAAAATATTTTTTATCCCCTTCCATTCCCTCTTTTCCAACATTTACACTAGTTATTCAATTTCAGAATTTATTTCTTTGTTACTATGGTAGAAATTTCTCAATACAAAAATTAACAATTTTCATGTGATTCCGCCCCATTTTTCTCCGTTTGGCCCAAGAATTTTCCAAACGAACGTCAAATCTTCCGCGCGTATTGGTGTCTTCATTTAGCATTCTACCATTTAGAGAATAATTCAATTCCATATTAATTGATTGATGTCTCCCATCCAAAACAAAAGATAGTCACGTGTACAGAACCACGTGACATGCCACGTGTAGTCTGTTATTATTATTGCTTGGTTCTGTAAGAAATGATTATGATGATAATGAATAAATCTATTTATGTACAGGAAAGAAAAATTCGTTTTGTGCTTTATTAATTGAAAGTCGGGAGATGGCAACACAATTATTGCGTTGTCAACAGGGCTAGTCATTTCTCAACAGTTGACGAAAATTAAAGAAATTTCATACTGTTTTAAATCTACAACGTAAAATGAAATGGCAGGTTTCTTGGCAACAAAATGACGTAAGCAAAAGGCGCCTGGACGATAAAACAGGTTGGAGAGAAAACTTATCCCAAATGTCAAAATTTTATTATGGACATCAATGAGGTAAAATTTGGAATTAGTTTGCTGGAAACAGCTATTGGAGTCGCAATCTGCCAAATGTGTATGAAATTAAATTGAAGCTTACTTGTAAATCGGGTTTTTCACGATATGCGTTTCTGTCAGATTATCTGACAGATCTCTCTACACAGGGAAGAGCAAAAAAAAATTCATCAAAAATTGCCCGATTCTAGAAATAACCGAAGTCCAAAATGTGAAGTGGTGCATGAAACAAAGCTCACTTCAGAAATCTTCTGGCCAATACATACCAGGCTAGCACAGTCGGAGTGATGATCCAGAGGTCCTGGGTTCAATCCCAACTGGGATAGAGCATAACTTTATAAAGGCCATGAAGATTCAGGCTGACAACTGAATGTTGACTTAGCTCAGTTGGTAGAGCATTGGCATAATGATCCAGAGGTCACGGGTTCAATCCCGACTAAATCTGACAGAAACGCGTATCGTGAAAAACTGGAATGTGTCCTTTACTTGTAGATTTCAGTAATGTTGATGTTCTTAACTGTTTGTGGCGTTGGAGTCGAAGGTTAGTATACACTTCTACAGTTAGTTATTTTTTCCGTGCCAGTTTTTAGTGAATCCTGACCTCTGGTGGATATTTTAGAACTAAGCTTGCGTCAGTAGTTTTCTGCCAACCAAACACAGGCAGCTTCATTCTACCCCCATGATAGATCCAGTTAACTTTGTAAAGGTCTAGATCTAATTTTTGTAGGAGAAGAAGACAATAGATACAAGGTAAGTGGCTCATAAGGCTATTGTGGTTGTGGTAGTCATGTTTATTTATCAGTCAACAAGAAGTAATGAATCAGATGTTGAGAATTATGCCTGGCGCATTTGGTTCATAAACATTTTAAAGGAAAGAAGAAGAATTAGATCAAGATCCTTAGTTCAAATTTGTCTCGCATATCACTTTTCGTATTTATGCGATTCCAGAGGCTTTTCAAGGGAAAAAAGGTGGAATCGTTCAAGAACTGGCCATGGGCGGTGCTTCTGCAGGGAGATCATACTTGCACAGGATCGCTGATCAACAACCAGTGGGTGCTGACTGCTGCTCACTGTGTCTCATCCAACAGTGGTAGTAGGTAATCGAGGGGTTTTTCTTTTCAAATCAAAGAGAACTTTCACTGACTTCAGCGAACCCAGAGAAATGGTGGTGTACAGAATTGGGTTCAAGGCTTATTCACACGTACCGACACAGACACAGATAGTGATAAAAATATAGCATTGTGCCAATGGCTCGGACCGAATTTCGGCCCGTCACCATTAGCACAATGCTAAAACTTTTATCGGGCTGAATTATAATTAATTCGGTGTCGTTATGTGTGAACAAGACTTCAGTGTAAAGATCCTCTGTGTCGGTATCCACAACCCCCTCCCCAACCCTCCCCCGCCCAGACCCGACCTAACTGGAGGGGGAAGGGGCTGGGCCACTTGGTTATGGTACTCATCCTCCTCCTAACTCCTCAGTCAAGACCTAGACAGGATGCACCCTCCCCCCACCCCCAACCATAGACAGAATCAAACACATGTGAAATAAAACATTACCTTCCCTCGTACTACCGTACATGGTCAGCAATAAATCTATGAAGTGGTAGATCATAC
Source organism: Haplosyllis leylae (assembly GCA_038406175.1). NCBI lineage: Eukaryota > Metazoa > Annelida > Polychaeta > Phyllodocida > Syllidae > Haplosyllis > Haplosyllis leylae. The sequence continues at coordinate 9,528 of JBCAUG010123018.1, read as the reverse complement.
ACAGTCTTTGCTCCCCTCACCCAAACCAATTTCAAGATCATCTATCGTTCTGCCTGTTTGTGCTAATTGTAAATTCAAAACTCAAATTTATGACCTTGCTTCAGGGTGGTCATGGACAATGTGGCAAAATTGAAAGTAAGACTTGGAGATCCAGACAGACACGTAAGTATTGACCACAAAAACTATTTCTAACATTTCTCGCAGGCGAAAATCAAACACGAGAAACATGGGTATTTACAGTAAAGTAATCGACCCCATCCCACCTCCCGAATTTATCATTCTGTAACCTTCTATTTGTTTCCACTTTGCCAACATTTGTTCAAAGTGACCATTCGATTTTTTCGAAAAATAAGAATTTTAATTAGGGCTAGGCAAAATTATATTAATTTTGGCGAATTAGGTCTCTTTAGGCTAATATTACCGAATTTAGTCTAAATTTGAAGACAAATTTATTTTTAGAAAAGCTCGAATAGTCATATCCTTGGCTGTCCTGTCAAGGTGGTGATTGAGAACACATTTCCATTGTTCGGAACTCAAGCCAAATTAATCCATAAAGAAGGAAAATACGTCATTTCTTTTTTATCTCTGTACGAAAAGGCGACTGTCTTGGAGTGGATAAAGCATTACCTCGGGAAGGCGTTTCGCAGACCTGACTGGCTCATTTATGAAGTCAAAGCTGAGAAAATTATTGTTCATCCTCAATACCGTGGTAAACGTAGGTAATATACAGGCATCTTACAAAACCCACTTCAGTGTGTCTCATGAAATGTAACACTTTCATAAAAATTATTATGACTCAATCTTTCATCCACAAAAAATGTCACCCAGTGCAGACTTGTTTTTTGTTTTAACTCATTCATATTTGGAATAGTCTTAAATCTTTTGTTGAAATTTTAGCGTTTAAACCAAATCGGTTGTCCAGTGGTAAAATAAATGGTCGTTGCGATAGATGTGAGTCTGTTGTAAAAACTCCAAATTTGAAAACTACAACAAAAGAAACGTAGCGAAGGAACTTTACAATTGAATTGGGTCGCTCAAAAATACCAAAAAAATCGGAGGAAGCAAATGAGACATTCGTTTGTTAAAATGCATTCATGTGTAGACTTTAATTCATGGGGAAACGAAACTTGGACATATTTTTCACAGCTACGATGTGGAAGCACGACATAGCCCTGGTAAAACTAAAGGTGACGGTGCCGGCGAGTGCGGAGCGGGTGCTGCGGATCCAGGCGGTGACCCTCCCGAGCCCCGAGACGGGCAAGTGGTGGCCACTGTACGGAGAAGAATGTGTCGTCAAGGGATGGGGCTGCACAACGGAAGGTCCTTATCTAATGAAATGGTTCCAAATATTAAAAATAGACAAATAATTAATTATGCGATACTGAAATGTCATCCTCTTTGACCAATTGACATCCAATTTCACATTTACTAAATAAATTTGCATTCAACTTTTCTCCATTGAACAACGTTGGCAATGTGGCGATAAATGGTTACATGGGAAAGAACAAAATATATTCAGCAAAACAAGACCGTACCTCCTGCTTGACAGCAAGAGGCATACCGCCCACGGTGTAGTGACTATCCCCTGGTCCTGTCTGGGGAGATACCCCCCCCCTGTCTGGCGGGAGTGGACCCCTGTCCTGTCTGGGGCATGGGAGTGGGGGACCCCTCTGTCCTGTCTGTGGGGGGTACCCCTGGTCTTGTTGAGGGGCGACCCCTGTCCTGTTTGGGGAGAGGAAGATATTTAACTTTGTTGATGCAACAATTGATATTTGGACTCAGATGACACAGCTACAGTCAATGGGACATGACTATATGATGATCTTAAAGTCTCAGACTAGTTAGCAGCCAAGTTAGCATCAGAGTAGAGAACACCAGAGATTCCTGGATCAGTCTCCACTGAACTTTCATTTTGCTGAAATATGTTTGCTACCCCATGTAAGGGACCGTTCGCACTTGACAACAACGACATCAACTTTTTGTGTCATCAGAAATGAGTTGCATGGTTACCAATGACACTGTTCGCACTTGACGACAAAGATAAAATGAAGCATTATCATTGTTGTCAATGGAACCAGTTTTTATCGACACAAACGTTGTCGCCAAGTGCGAACGGTCCCTTATCTTTATTGCCAACTTTGTGTAATCACGGAAAATCTCGATTATATCTGCCTTTCGTGATGTAAACTGTTGATACATGTTTATCCGTAAAATGTCCATTATAACCTGATTGAATTCAGTCCAAAATATGTCTGTTGAATTTTTAAATTTTTTGACCAGGTTTATTCTTTTTTAGGCGGCGTGGTGGAAAATTATTTAAGGAAAGCTTCTTTACCAATAACTCCCAACAGTATTTGTAGGAAATTTTATCCTGGAGTAGATACAAGTGAACAATTGTGTGCGGGACGCGAGCAGTTGGGCAAAGGTACCTGCAATGTAAGTTCATAGTGTATTACTGTTGGATTCAATAATAATCCTGTAATGATTTGTTAACCATGAAAAAGGCAACAGATAATAAATTATGTCTGTGACATAATATAATTTTTTTTACTTTTTCGTAAATAACCAACAACACTAAATTGACATACTGTCAACTACTTATCACCATCATCAAACTTTTTGAAGAAAGAAAGTCCTTCATAAATTGGATAATAATTACTTATTAGACAACTGATAATATCTAAAAAAATTTAGAAATATATGTAAGACATGTGACCATTTTCAATCATGTTATTTGTGAAAACTCTAATAAGGTGATCAATGTCTGCGCGTGCCAGTCTGAATTGACTTGATTTCACAATCGACTGACACGTTTTCCTCCTTTTTGGCAGGGTGATTCGGGAGGCCCTCTGGTGTGCAAAGATGGGAAGGACTGGATGCAGGCAGGAATTACGTCACACGGGATTAAATCACATGGTATGACGCCTGACGTGTATACGCGCGTATCCGCGTACATACCATGGATCAAACGCACGACGCAGAAAAATTAAACGGACGCTAGTTCAAACTAACTGTTTGTGTGATTTAAAAGACTTGGTAGAGATCAAGTCAAAGCGTGGTAGCCCTTACTCGAGTTTTTCACAAACATACATAATTGGCAATATTGACATCGGATGCTTTACTACGTGAAAACCAAAAAATCCAGCAACAAAATATTACCCCTGTGAGTATTGAACCTGGATCTTAGGTCTCCCAAGTAACACATACCTCAATAGCTCAAAGAGGAGAGCATCAGATCCAAATGGCTGAGGTCCCAGGTCCAATGCTCACTGGGGTTCCATTCGAGTTTTCCCGTAATACACAAAGTTGACAAAGTTGGCATTTTTATACAACTTCTACTGTAAATAAATTGGAAACAGTTAAGAACCTAATGAGTTTCAAAGTCAATTTACATTTGTAATGGTTTTTCGAATTTCAACTGATGTGATGAGTTTCTCTATCATATTTTCAAATTTAGGCGAACACAAAAATGTCAACATTGCCAACTTTGTGTATTACGAGAAAACTCGATTTTGTTGCTTGATTTTTTTTTCACGTGGTAAAGCCTGTGATACCAATATTGCTATTATTGCCAATTTCGGCTATTTTATGAAAAACTCGATTGTTTATTCTTCTCAGTGGCCAATCAAGAAGCCAGTTTTGCGTTTCAACAAAGGTGTCCACTCAACAGGACTTTCAATCGAGTTTTTCATAAAGGTCTGCCAAGTAGCACAGGCCTCTGTGGCCTATCTGGATAAGTTTTCAACCTTAGATCGAATGATGGTCACTGTTGTGAGTTCAAATACCACTGGAGGCAACTTTTTAAAGAATTTTTTGAACTTCTTCATGCAAATTCAGGGTTAAAATGTAAATGTGATCTTATCAACTGAAGTTTGTTTCATGCACCATTTCACATTTGAAAAATCATTAAAGCATGTCTGATGTAAATTCTGTCTTAAAATTTTGAAATTTGATCTTATTGTGAAAAACTCGAATGCGTGTGCGATCACCATCACACAGCAGTTCCAGAACACATACCCCTTATAAGCCAGTAATAGAAATTAAATTTTTGTTTTTGTTTTTCAAAAGTACAACAAACGAAATCTTAATGTCAATGCTAGTATATTTGTAAAACCGTTTACAGATGTTGCAAGTGTTTTTCAAGCAGTTAAACTCATTCATTTCATCTATTTTAAGACGTAATGTAACAGTAATTATTGTGCTTATATTTCCTAATGTCCATATTATAACTTTCACATGGCATTAAATAATATTCCATTTTCTTTCAAAACTTGTTTAGCAATTCAATAGATTTTTATCTACGTAGTATTGTATGTGATGTTTGTTTTATCGGAGATCACACGGAAATTTAAAAGTGTTCTATTTGTTCCAATCGAAAACCGTTAAAATTAGATTTCATAAAACATCCATGTAAAACTACAAAAACAACTCTGAATAGTGACAAGATGTCGTATGATAGCAACGTGTGTGTTACAATACAACAAAATCGTAACATATCTTGATTAAATAATTCACAAAAATGTACTCATTCACCCCCGGTGACACAGCACTATTATAGCATGTTAGTCTTGATTAAATGTACTTGATAAAGCTTTATTATTGAAACAATTTTGCCTTGTAGTTCTACAAATGTGACTCTTCATTAACAAAAATAGAATTCGCGGTTCAAAATATCTAATATTTTGTCTTTTGTGTTAACATTAAACAAACAACCTCGAAATTTGATCCAAATTGTTAATAATACTTATAATAATGATCACTGACTGGACACAGTTACTGGCACTTAAAGAAATGTTTGGATGCTTACACAGATCGTCTGATGTCCGTCATGATACAATTTACGAAATTTTATTTCATAATTCACACCATGAAATCTAACTTTAAGTCATTATAAATATTGGCTTATTTTACGCGTTACCCTTTTCCAACCGGCCACCTATTTTTTACACAGCGAGTCAACCGTTAAGACAAACAATAGCGCAAATATAACGTTATCATGGCGTAATAGTAACAGATGACCGTTCAAAATAGTAAACTTCCTGCAACTGTAACGCAAAATTACAGAATTTTCTACACAAAAAGTAATCCTACTCTTCAGTACAGTGATTGCTGGTTCCCCTATTGCTAATGATACAGTTTAATTGATCAATGATGTATTTTATTCAAATTATATTCATTTAATTACGAATAAAACGGAAATTTGCAAGTATCTTTCACTAAATTGCAACATTTACTCTGAAACGTAATATGCAGCACAAATGTAAACTCACTTCGAAAGACATTGTGAAACAATAAAAATAGCAAAATAATCACGGTACAACCACATATTTCGTAAAGACAAATAAAAACTTGTAAGGAAACATGCTTGTTAATCTGAATATGAGATTCATACCACTCCTCTCCTTTACCACTGTGAACATTTCTGAGGATCATACGGTAACGTGTCAAAATAAATAATACTGGATAAATCTGGATCAACAATGGGGTTGGGCTTGAGGCAGGGTCTTCTATGACCCTTCAAATGTTAGTAACAAATAAAGCCAAACAATGCTTGTTATTCAGTGACTTTTGATGGACATAGCTGTTCTGTTTTACACTTGTAAAATCTTTATTGTTAGCCGCACTTGAGCTTTTTACGTACAAATTGAATACGCGCTGAAAGTTGTGGCAAAATGCTGTTCAATCTACAAGGTCAACCGTTGTTCTCATACCCTACAAACTTTCACCCTGAATAGCAAGTGGCAAAGAAAGCAACTTTATACTATTCCTTACCGTTGACTATCAAACTAATTATTCCACAGTGATTAAACCTGGAAATTGTTAACACTTCTTGGGTATTGACAGAACAAAAATGCAAGTACTTCATGGGTAAGCTGCCAGAAGTATGTTCAAGCTGACAGTTTTGTTTTTTGTTGTTTTTTTTAATTGCGAATAAATTCACAGCACCTAACATTACCATTACAAACACTGGTTGTGATAAGTGCATGTTTCACTCAACTCCTTCTATTAGCAAATAGTGACGAATTATAATTTGCCCTACAGAATTCAGAACTTAAAATACGTAGCACATTCTGCTTATGACGACTACCACAATGATATAACGACTTTGTTCCCTCCACAGTAACTGAACCACCGATCTGGAGCAGCCGACACCAGCAGGATCTGCCTATCTTCTCAAAACACGTTATCACAGCAAGGATTATGTTCGCGTATGCCCTACGTAATGTCAAACGTTAATAGCTCCTCACGTTCATCAATCCACATCCACCATCCACTTGCTCGGAATCCTTCCGTACTGGGGGAGGAAATCAGAAAAAAATATATTCAGTAAAGAAGCTCCGATTTAGTGTCAACTCTTATCATTCCTATAAATACGATGATTCCAACACAATTGTTACATTATACATAAACCAGAGTGTCATTTAAGAATCTGAGATCAGTGGCCCAACCGGGCTACCAGTGCGCAAATTCCGATAGTCTAAAGGTAATTCTGGTAGACCAACTTCAAAATAAGCCCAAATTCAGATCCAGTCTTTTCGTCAATAAAATAACCAAAGTAATTTGCCTTGAATCAAGGCCAATTAGAAATGACTGTGACAAAATTGTTTATTTAAACAGACCTTACGGAAATCAAAAGCAAATTATATTGCCCTTGATCACTTTGGGGTGGTAGCCCGGATGGGCTACCAGTTCCTGGATCCAGGTAGCCCCAGACAACTTCTGATAGCCTCAGGCTACTGGGCTACTACTAAATGATACTCTGATAAACTCGCATTTCTTCAGACTTATAAATACGGAGTACAATGATAGAAATGCAGTAGAACCTCTTAATTGGCCCTTAATAGAAGGTGGTTGGTAAATGAATTGTAAAAGTAATGTGTCTTCATGGTACCGTGCATGTCACTCATTTTGTGGCCACATACAAGAGGTAATCGCTGAAAAGAGTGACCGTGAAGAAAACATTTCACGCCACATTCACACACTGACTGTGTCCGACACCAAGACGAACACTAATTCCTGAATGGTTTCAATGGAACTATGGAACACACTGATCAATTACTGCACGGACAATGTGAATCCACAGACCCGGGGTTTTCTCAGTGTCGAAGTTAGCGTCGGTCAGTGTGAATGAGCCATTACATTATAGTCAATATGTTGTGGTAGTGGGGCGTAACATTTCCTGTGTACAACCACAGTTTCCATCTTATGTCTAAAATTAGTGGATTCCTACCTGGATGTCTGTGAGCTGATTCCAGAACCTCTGCCATAGCGGGGAGTTCTGATCCATTGTGGGAATATGCAGCTTGTCGCCTTCGTAGATGATTTTCTCAATAGGACAGACGACACACGCTGTTCCAGCACCGAACATTTCTATCAACTGAAAGGAAATCAAACAAGTCACGGTTATTTCATCCAAAACTTTCTAGTTACTGAGATTAAAACATTGGTAACAGTCTTCAATACCAACATCCAAAAAACGAGATTTAAGAAGGTCTTCCAAAACTTCAGTGTGCAAGCGGAACTAACCCTGTTCTCCTTGAGAGCCTTTGTTACTTCCTTCATGGTGAAGTCGCGCTCCGTCACTTTAAATTCATTCTGTACAAACATCAAATACATGATAGATACAATGTACCAGTTTCAAGTATGTTTATTCTTGTTAGTCTTACAAGTAAAATAAAATAAATTCTTTCATCAACAAGCAGTCAACTTAACTTAATGTCAAAAATACTAGCAGTTAAAAGCTGTAGTGTACTTACCCACTCCCTCGCCAGTTCTAACAAACTGCGTCTTGTTACACCCTGTAGTATCAATCCTGACTCTAGGGGAGGAGTCACCAACTCATGTTCTGTAACAATCAAGGACAACTTACTCAAGTTTTTTTTTCAGTTTCATTGAGTCAGCTTAACTTTAGGCTGCGGGAGGCGAGTTACTTATGGATAGACAAAATCCTGCATTTATGCAAATGAGATAAACTCGCCCTTTCGTCACACAGTTTATTGCATTGTTATGACAATATTTTGTTTCAAGCCAGCACGTTCAGTCCCTTCACAATATCATTATTTTTGCTTTATAGCTTGCGTTTAATGTACGACAGTTCCCCACTTGGACTGTACGCGATGATCCCCAGATTCCCATCCAATTATCACATCAACTTCATGAAACAAAACTTTCCAAACAAAAGTTGCGGCCATTTTAATCATCCAAAAGATGCATGGACTCTTGTCCACGGATTTTATTTCTTTGAAGAAAAGCCTTTAGAGGATCTTACCTCCACTTTCGTTTTTCCAGAACATGAACATGTTCATAGTTCCGACCTCGGTCACGAGATGGTCGGGTCCGTATAGCCAGAGGACCTGCTGCGCGCCGTGCCGGCTCACCGCCTCCTTCTGCACGTAAATCGTTGGGCCGTAGTTCCTATGAAAATAGACAAATGCAGTGGTACCATAGGTGGAAATATAAAATGTGAGTAACCAATAAATTATGTCATGCATTGATTGATAACTGGTGGGCCACAATTTCTTTCTTGTGTCATTTCGCTCTGCTTTTGATTTTTAAAAAAAGGAAAGAAAAAGAAATTCAGGTTCAGTTCTGACAAAAGTCTTCCATTCGTTTTGAACAAACGATGTCATTCTAGATTCCTCAACTTTGAGATCGCTTTCGATAAGAAAAGTAAGTACAACTTGCAGGACATGCTGGTTGATGTTATAACCTTCAAGAAAGGTACAGAGACCGCAATGTATAGGTTCTATATTTAAAGAGTAAACTAAAGGTAACTTACGATCCCATCTTGTAGGCGCCGCAGCCTCCGGGTGCAGCCCGCAGATACTGAGGATCCGCCAGCAGAGTGACGGGCTTGAAGCCGGTCGGGTAGTATGGGCCCACAGGTCCAGTTATAACATACAGCTTGTTCTCTGTGGATGTCGCTACACCCAGAGATCCCTGAAACAAAGAAGGCATCACATTTCACTGTAACAGACATGTTGCGAGAAGGCAGTTTTTCAGTTTCTTCACGTTGGGACTGATTATTTTAGCTAGAAGATTATTTTTTTAGTTAAAGTTTAAAAAAAATCGCCAGTATCGACCACAAAAGACAAGTTTTCACACCGAGCGAAAGCGAAAACAAAATTACAATTTTTCCTTTGATCTATTTTTTTTACTTTTCTTTGATCATTTTCGTTTTCGCTTCCGATTTCGCACGATGTGAAAAAGCCCTCGCACTGTGATATGATCATACCAATAATTCTCAACCAGGAAACAGCGACGCACAAGTCTTTGAGAAATACTCCCAACAAGGTAAGCGGTAAAATGAAGTGATGAATACCTCTGTGCCTATAAATGTAGGTCGGATGTAGAGTGAACACTTTGTGGACTCTGGAATCCAATCTCTGTCGATGCTGACGAGTTTCTGTATGCACTTGGTCATTTCGTTGGGATCGAAATCCTACAAAAAGGACAATTTGTTATGTTCAAAATGACTAATGGTTAATTATCGTTCATTACCGACCGCGTACGTAGGTAATATTTTCA
>JBCAUG010122907.1:0-21164 GCA_038406175.1 Haplosyllis leylae | reverse complement strand
TAAGACATAACATAACACAAACATAACACAGACATAACCTAGACTCAGACTAAAACTCATGGTGAGGTATCACATGGTTCATCTGAGACTACAAGAAATGGTAATAATTTTGTCAGCATACAATGGCTTTATCTCGTAACTGGCATTGATATGTAGGTTTAAATTGTGGCTAAGTACACTCGGTAATGACACAAGTACCCTCGGGGTGTACTGAACCATGTTTCCGGTCATGCTGGTGTTGCATATATCAGTTAAATCAGCCTAAATATTGACTCGTGTGCAAATAGTGTTCTCAAGGCAGTTTAAATCTCTGCCAAAATTCATGGGTACCTTTTGAAAACAGGTTATTCCTTTCTTTGTGCGTTAACAAGATTGCTGGGGTTCAATTTTGTTTGCATAAAATGCCTTGAATCGGAAATTATCCTCAGAGTTTGGGATATATACTTTATGACTTGGATGTAGTGAATCATAAAACGTTTCACGTCATAGGGAAAAGACATTTGTGCTCAAAAATGGGAAAGCGGATATACTTCTTGGAATGAACAATAGTGTAGAATTAATGGCGTGAAAAGTGTAACAAACGCTGGCATTTCTTATTTTGGGATATAATTCAAGAAAAATGGACAGTAAGACTGATTCTGATGCTGTTGTAGAAACTGGAGTAAGTGGAGCCTTTTAAAATACGACCGACATTTGTCAGACAATACTCGGGATTTTTTGTGTATCCATGCGATAAATTTCTGGTCTGTGATAATTTTACGATTTATTGCAGTATTGAGAGTCGCCTCTGAAAAAGTGGCCGCTGTTAACTTATTGCAATCGTAACATTTTGATCGATCTTTGACTTTGTAGGACGAATATCTGCAACAAAAAATTGACCATGAGATCAAGATGCGAGATGGGACTGCCAAACTTTTGGCAGCTTCAAAAAGACCACATCAGCTCCTGGAAGCGGCGAAGAATCTCCTCACATCCAACACTAGAATGATTGGCTACATGTCCGAATTACAAAAGAGGAAAACAGACGCGGTTCTTAAAAGGCAAAATTCAGAGGATGAAAATCAAGTACCATGCAAGGGGAGACTCTGCATATCAGGTTTGTTTCAAATAAAATGTCTAACAGGCGAAAAGTTTTATCTATTCCGGGCTATAATTGCTTCATTCTCAAACACTGTCTAAAGTAGAAATAAATAGGGATTGGATTTATCACACGAAATTTTTAACAGTATGGGTTATTTGTTAAGCAGAATGGAAGCGGTCCCCCCTCCCGTAGAGTACTTTTCCCTCAAGTATTTCTTTAAAATCTACAGGATGTGACAGTTGTGATTAACTTAAAATTAAATTTTAGATTTCCATGTTCCTTTGATGTGGAAAGACAGCGATCACTTCAAGAATAAAGGAGGTTAGTTTTTATTAACAATTTATTGACCAGTAAACCAAAGAATAAGCGATATTGTACCACTATAAAAAATAACTATAAATATTTTCGTGTTCAAGATTACAGACGATATGCCATTTTCTGCCTCTGGAGAGTGGGAACAGAAATTTACGACACTACTTTGATCAGGGATGTCGACCGCAGCATGACAGATCTCTGTTTTGAAGATGTCTTCATCTTGTAAGTTTTCCAACACTTTTAAACTAAGTAAATCTTAGTAACTAGAATTGGAAACTTAATTAAAGCCCAATCAAGTAATTGGAATAAAAATAAATTCAGTGTTACCACACCGTCAGATTGTTTTGTCATATTCAGTAATTTTCCTTCATGTACGCAGTAAGATTTGATATATTTTCCTTATATTCATTTGCTGACGTACTTTTGATCGGATTTTTAGCAATGACGTTGGTTCAGACTTCGAATGTAAATTAGAAGTGTACTGCCACAAGCAGCTTGATGATTTCACGATAGCCAGTACACCCAAAAAACTCAAGAAAAGAATGAATGATTTGTCAAACTCTATTGGAAGAAGTGTCGGGAAAAGATTATCAGGCCTGGTAAGATTTTATTAAGACCTGGAAAATTCTTAATGTCTTAATGTAACGTAATGACATGGGAATATGTTTGAATAAAATTAGACTAATCTGAAAACTTGCAACTAGAATATTACAAATTCAACAAGTTTTATAATATCGTGGTCAATTCGTGGATTTTATAGTAAACGAAATTTGGTATCAGTGTATTTTATATATTGTGTTCTTTTCAATTGTAGAAAGATGACAATGACTTCATGTCCAATATGTTAGTGTAAGTGAATCTACATGTCATTTTTAAAACGTTTTCTTTCGTCAGCATTATATACCCTGGTATTTAAATAATGGTGATAGTTTTGGTCTTTAATATTGTATCTGTGCTGTCAGACATATTGTTACAAGAAAAAGTTGGCTCATGTCCTGATGCAAGTTCAAAAATTGTTATTACAGAGGTCCCAAATATGAGCAGATTGCTTGTGCAACTCTAAGGTTACAAGATGTGTCAGACAGTGTTGGGACCCATGACCTCGTTACTCTTGCTGCCAACTCCTCCCAGACAGGTATGTATCGGGGTGTGTATCTAGTGTAATGCTTCATGGGATGAATCCACTCTTTTCATACACTGCTGGGTGTTTGAAGTAACATTACTCGTTTATATATTTACAGATGGTGCTTCAGAACTTCCGCTGTGGGGTAGTTTTTGTGTTCGCCTTGCTGCTCAACCGTTGTGCATGACAGAAGATACTGTGTCTGGTTATTTGCAACTACAGGTTTGTACAATGTATACGATAATGACGGGGGAAAATCTCTTACATTTTCCCTCCAGTTAAGTATTCTTCATAATTAAATATTTATTTACAGGTTGAGTCCGTCTCCGAATGGCAGCGAATGTACTGTGTACTGAAAAAATTGCAACTGCACTGCTATGATGCAGAAGCGGAACATTTTTCTAAACCAGAAATCACCATTCCAATCACAAAGGTACTTTATGGAAATGTTCTTGTTGACAATATGTCTGAATTCAAGACAGATTCATTCGGGTGGTTTTTTTTATATTTGCTTCAGTCTCACCTTGTACTTTTCCAGGAAACACAGATATGTAAAACAGACCCAGCATCCTGTGAAAAAGAGAATACATTCCTCATCAATGTAGTAAAAGGTCGACAAAGGGTTCAACATTCACTATCTGCATCGAATGAGCATGAACTCAAGAAGTGGTGGAATGGTCTACAACAACACATGCTTGACCAAGGTATATATTGACATACGCATTTATTTCAGTTTTTGGTTAATAGTGAGATTTGTTGCTTCTGTCATTAATGTATTTGAACTGTAAGAGTTTACTCTACCAAACAGTCATGTGGCAGCACGCGTGCGATGAAGTTATGAACATCAAGGAGGCATCACCCCAGAAGAGTACAGCTCAGACCGTACAGTCCCGCCGTTCCAAATGTGTCTCATTGTACGACGAAACCCCATTAGGTAAGCAGTATTTATAAAAAAAAATATTTTAAGTCATCGTGAACGTGAGCTAGATATCTAAGTTTGGTACATGTAGTATTTGGTAAGACTTCTTTTAAGTATTATGTTATATTGAAACATATATTCGTACACTATTCATGAAACTTTGTCTGGTTACAGTTCTGTATAAAATGTTGTAACAAAACTTATTTGCCAAAAAAGAACATGTAATATGAAAACAGTCATTGGTCTTCAAATCTTACCTGAAATTATAGAATCTGAACCATGCTTAAGATTTCAACTTTGGTTACAGATTCTCCTCAAAGAAGACACAGTGCAGAAGACTCACCCATGTCCAAAGTATTAGCACGACTCAACGTGACTGATGTGCCTCCGGATACTCTAGCAGCATTAGCAACCAGCACTGTGACCTCGTCTTCAGACGATAATATTGCCCACACCAGTGGTAGCACCAGCAGTGGATACGATACACTTGATAGTGTAGCAACCACGCACAGTACAAGCAGCGATGACAGTGATGCTGTCAGCGTAGTGACTGGCATTCCCAGTTTGTCAATCGGTTCAAATTCACATATGCAAACAGACGTATGAGAATCGTACCTCCAAACATTTTACACTGAATACTCACACTTTACTTACATACTCAAATACCACAACGCATACACTCAAACACTAGTACAACTACTAACATCATGTATTCCGGTGCTGTAACAGTATAACAAAGAGACGCTTCAAGATAGCAACCTTTCTCATCTGAAAAAGGCAGTGCTCGATATGTGGATTTTGATTATCAAGAGAGGATTCATTGTCCTCAACAAAGTTGCAGGTTCATCTTCACTTGTTGTTAAATAAAGAATATGCTTTTGTATGTTGCATCGATTGGTACCCTCATTTTATACATTGTAAATAATGTGTTATTCTGCGCTATATTGTAGATATAGTGCAATAGGATATATTTATATTTTAAAAGTTTTTATTCCATACATTTGTTCAATGCTTAAAGTTTGTCGTAGATTTTAGGCCTAAGAATATTTAATGGTAAGCATGCTTTGGCTTAAAACCACTGCATTTACTTTTCTTGGCATGTGCACCTGTGCAGCCTGTCCGATAATTAAAATAAGTTACCAATTTGGAAGCAAAAATACGATAAACAGTGGATTTATTTTTGGTATACTTAGCAACTCTTGAAAAATCTCATATTAAAAATTGAACTGAAGCAAGCCTGACCTGAATTAATCTTTACTGCCTTATTTTCATGTTTTATGCTTTACATTAATATCACGATTGCTGTTTTAAAGCGGATGTGATAATGAGATCTTGTGAATTTAACTTTAGCGCATTTTGCCTCGGTTAGAAAAAGAACACAAGTAGAAACGCTTCTTAAATCTGTTGCATTTTTCTGGTCGGGGATGTATGTTAGTTACGATTCGGGATATTGAGAAAAAAATGTTCACAGTGGTGCCTTAAATGTTGTTTAACGTTGCTTTATACCTTCATAGCATCATGAAATAATACTCGTGAAATGATGTAGCTATTACAAAAATAAAAGCTTAAAATATGTGGTGTGGGTTTGCGTTTAAAATTATCGCCATATTCTGTAATGTCTGTCTGCATTATTAAAGGCCGTTATCGGTATTTTCTTTGAGTAACTTTTGCTGAATTGATTAACTAAATCAGAAGTGGGATGGTTACCGGGGATACCCCATATCCGACAATCATTTCCAGATGGAACAGCAAAATTTACTAATTTCAATAGGCACCTACACCGAGGTAGTGAAGAAAAGATACTATTAATAGTATTCGCCTATTTGCACGACAAATTTCGCCTTTTTTACAGGCTTGTTGCCACCTTTAATATCAGCTGAATGCAGATTCAGCTGAAGATTCAAGGACATTTTTAATATGTAAATATTTATTCATTTCTTTATACAAATAGTTAACACTATACAAAGGATAACAAGTATTAACGCATCACATGTAACATTCGGATTATTACACGGAGATGTGACATGTGAAAGAACGTCTCATTTTAACTTCTACGTATTTCATATCCCAAACAATTATTATGTCCTTTACACATTAAAACCTGCAATAAAATACTAAATACGTTTCCATTAAACATATTAAGTATCCAATGTAAAATCCACGTGTATATTTATTAAGTATCCCCATCAAATTGCTGTGGACAGAAATATTAAATGAATAGTATTCTGTATAAAACGCATATACATAATGGCTATTTAGTTAACTTGTTAATGACTAGCTTCCCTATGATACATGTAATTGGCCTCTTCAACTCAGCAGTTCATTCTTTTCCAAAAAATAAATGTCGGCGAGCTACTATTTACAAGCGAAAATTTCCCACTGTGCGTACCTCATTTAAGCCCAAACCTATAAAAAAGCTATTACAATTGATATGGAATGTAACTGATAGGCCAGAATTACATCCTAATCGGAAGTTCACAAATGTTTTGTTTAATGCTGTATGTTTCACTAACAATCAAATTCTGGAAACATTAAAGTAAGCTGTACACCACATATAGCTAATCTCTGAGCAAGTTCTCATTTGGGAATTTAAGGTCAGTTCTTGTAACCCAAATAAATTTGTCTCCATGACAAACAATATATCTTTGAAAGTATGGCCTACTAAAGAAGAGGCTGTCCGGTATGCCATTTTATTGTAGCTAGTGATAGTACTGCACTTTTGGCCTTTCTATAGGGTTCTAACAAACTGAATTCTGTGACTTTTGCACTTGTCAGTCCAGTTTACATATAATTGTGCTATCAATCAAAGGGTCACAACAACTTGTTCAAAACTTGACATTCCAAAACTTCTTAGTAGTTTAGGACCCTGTAGCAACCTCATTTTCTGTACTACGTATCAGCATGAAGTAATGATTACAGGTCAAAATATTTTGCAGGTTTCGTACTGAACCAATTACACGTGCAGACTGTATCCATTCGCAACACATACATCCAAAACAAAAACACACGAACAGGTATATAAAAATAGCATTTACCAAGCAACATCTTGACAATAGCCAATATGGATATCGTTTAGTTACACTGGCATATTGCACTTAATATATCACGGAAATCTGTTAGTATACTTGTGATACACATGGAAAAGAAAACAGAAAAAAATACCACAGCGAAGCTGTTCAAATAAAAAGCAGAAGTATCGACAACCTATGTCTGCAATCTAAATAATGACTCCCCCTGCTTATTAGACTGACCTGTCCACAGACAAAAACATGGCGAGACTGGGAAACCAAATTCTTTACTGAATTACTGGCAGTTCAAATTTATCTCTTTTTCATTGATTTCTAATAATGAAATTACAACTTTATTAACTTATTATCCAAAATTTCAGAACTGTTAGGTATTTATCATAATATTAATAATTTACAGTTTCTTGACGAAGTCATTTCTAAGAAATCTATGGGGTGTATGGGTCCTGTGACTTCACATACCCCACATATCCCCTTTACCCCTGGCAGAGTTTTGTGTCAGCTTTGCTCACACTTGGAATAGCTTATTTAGCAACAGTTACTTGTAACCCTCATTTTTACTGCAGAACACCCAGCTGATAATTTCATTCTGATCCTGTGATATGACTTTAAGTGATTACCAAGTACAACAATAAAACCAAATTCATATCTATACAAATTGAAAAAAAGTCAATTTCACAGTTTGTTATTCATTTTCTTTTTCCAGTGTTACCGCGGTCTCAAACAGCAGCCTGAATGAAGTATTTGTACATTTAAATGGAATGTGTATGATTTATCAGAACGTATTTTGTAGCCTGAGAATTTAGAGGAATAGTTTCGAATGTCGAGCCTCAAAACTGTCCATTATCTGAGAGTTCTAAAGTGAATGGCCTTGATCTGTGAGGTGAGTATCTTCATCAAAAGCCCGATCCTTGGAACGTGTTGTTGCCCATCATTCCCTGTTGCATACCCATATTTCCGGGTTGCATGCCCATCATTCCTCGGTTCTGCACGCCCATAGTCCCTTGTTGCATACCCATACCAGTCTGCATGCCCATTCCACCCTGCATGCCCATGCCACCTTGCATATTCATATTTCCTTGCATGCCCATACCTGCAAAATAAATTCGTTTGAAAGATAATTTTTTTGTGCTTTTGATACTTTTCCGATTGGATTTAATGAAACAAAAATAATTTCGAAAACTATCCTGAACTGACCCTGAATAATACGAATATGGCTGTTTTCGAGGCTTAGAAACAAATTTGTTCCAATCCTATTTTTAAGACCGTTACCTGCACTGACCACATCAGTGCATTTAAAAGAAAATGTCTCACCCATTGGCTGTTGCTGCATCATACCAGATTGTCCACCCATGTTCATCTGACCCATACTCGTTGTAAGATTTGCCATGTTAGGACCACCTCCTGGCGGACTTGTCATTCCTAAAGTAAACATCGACAATGAGGGTTTCACAATTTCTCTTTTACTCATGTGTTTGGTATGTTAGTAAAACTGATGTTAAATATTTCTCGCACACCCTTTATTAACTAATATCCACACGACCGATACGGGTTACTTGTACATTGCAGCAATTTAAGACATTTCAAATATACTGATATTCTCCCATATAACAAGAACAAATTCTTGAATCCTGCCTGGTCTCAGCACTGGTGAATTTTCACTCACATAGTTTCTTCCAAACAATCTTACCTCTATCATGCAAACAAGTTCCCAACAGGACACGGACAGTGCAAGTTTGAAAACAGTACAGACAAAACAGCGTTTAAGGTCATCTGTGCCAATACTGAGAGTTTTAAATACATAGCATATTACTCATGTTTTGCCATACTGTGTGGATTTTTATTTTCGTTTTTGTGTTTTTCTTTTCAGCCATATTTGCTCAACAACTGTCAGCATCAGCAACAACAACAAGATCACTACTAGCTGTCATTAACTAATTGGCTGGTGGTTTTTAAATGCTTCTGCCACACAAGTGTTAGCCTTGCTCTTACTTCATGCGCCTTACCAAAACATGTGCCTTAGAAGTTAATGTTATGCATTTCTGCCAAATCTTTTATTTTACCTGGAATATAACCCATGTATACTGTTGTGGAAGCAAGGGGAATAAAATTAATAGGGACATCAGCACTAACGCAATTATATTACCAACAGCATGAACGTTCTCGGTCATCCCTGATTTCAATGTTTAGTGCTCATACACTGACACATACACTATCTTCAGCCACATTATGTCATTATTGTTAATGGAGTTCTGGCCACCCAAACGTGTTTTACAATTATAAAGCGTTGCCCTAACTACACAGCGACCCACAACACTATTCACAGATCCAAGTAATTTTCTGCCATGGGCAGCAGCGGTGTTTGGAGACTGTTCCATTCACGGCTTACGGCATTTTCCATGCCACAGAAATTGTGAAAGTCGAAACCTTCCTCGGTACTAAACAAGGGTTTACGTTGAACATTGGAAATCGCAGGAGTGTGAAATGCACTTACCAACTGGACCCTGTGTGGCCATTTGGTTCATAGAAGGCTGTGCTGTCTTTTGGTATTTACTTGATAAGCTGAAGTCATCTAAGCTAATATTTAGAGCTCCTGCGTTGGACCACGTTGTCTTTTTCTGAAAAAAAAAATGACATAATATATTGCTGTGGTCGTAAACTCGGGAAAATGTTTTCTCAGACAAAATGCGTCCACGAACATGCCACAAGAAAGTTATTTCCACTGAATAAAACAAGGATGACAACAAGGCAATACAAAAGAAATGGTAATCTACGGGAGGTACTGGCCAAAAGCTTACCTGAGTAATACTATTGTTGTTGAGGGAAGTGGTAGTGGTGGTTGCGGTTTGAATAGGAGTTTTGCCCATTTGCGCAGATGTGGGAGCCAAAGGCGCCATACCCATCATGGGAACAGGCTGCATTAAACCACCCTGGTATCAAATTAAACAAACTTAACTGAACAATTCACAACACAAAAATTTAAAAGATATCCACAGTGGCTACAAGTGTTGGTAAGGTAAAACTAACAGTGCTCGACAAAGTAGATCACTCCTGACTACTAAACTAGAAAATTACAACATGTGACACTTTCCAACTTTCTGCAAAAAACGTTAAATATTTTAATATACTAATACCATGATTCACATCCTACTACCTGTTGTTGCATGTTTGGCTGTCCCATCATGGTCTGTTGTCCCATGTTTCCTGTTGGACTCGTCATTCCCGTCCCCATCATTCCTATCATAGCTTGTTGGCCCATTTGTCCCATCATTGGCTGCTGACTCATCATGGGTTGAGCAGACATCATCGGCTGTGTTGCGCTCATCATAGGTTGTGTCGCTCCCATCATTGGTTGATTCATTCCCATCATGGGTTGTGGGGCAGGAGGACTAGTCATAATTGGCTGCGCTGGTTGACTCATAGGCTATAGAATAAACGAAAGCGTTCCGTGACTTTCTAAATTAGTTTTACTTGTTCTTCTATTTTTACTGCCCGCAAGGTAATAGTTTCAGTTTGTTTGTCAGTCCACTCCGGGGGGGGGGGTCGTACCCCATCTTCATCCCATAATACTTCCACTGGTCCAGTGTCCTTTCTTGGGGGGGGGGAGGGAGTACCCCAGATCAGGTCAGGATGGGGGTGGGTCCTCCCAACCAGGTCAAGACGGGGGGTGCCTGGGGTACCACCCCTCCTGGATAGGATAGCACAGCGGGCGGTATGCCTCTTGCGTTCACGCAGGAGGACTTTCTTGTACTAGCAATATCAAGGCAAATAATGTTTAAAATTATGTGAATAGAAACATGCTTTATTGCAGTTACAAATAGTCAAAAATATCTTCCCTGTCTGGAAAAAGAAAGAACTAAATTCCGTTTTCCCTGTACCGTGGCCACCACGATTTTCCCTTCACCTGTTCCCATTTTGTTTGACCGACCGGTTACTATCACTGACCTGTAGAGGTGGATTGCTCATAAGACCCGATAACAGGTTTGTATTTGTAGACGGTGAAGTTATGTTCCCTGACGGTACTGGCGGGCCACCCGAAAAATCTCCGAAATCGGAAGTGGGACTACAAGAATAGAATAATTTCATAATTACCACTTTATCTAAGTACAAAAAAACACATTTTAGTCTTCAAATAATGTAGATTAGGTGCACAATAACTATAATACGGTTCTCATTATAAACCTTATTTTCACAATAACCAGAGTACACAAAGGAAAGAATTTGAGAAGTCCCAAGAAAATTAAGCCACTTAGCAACTCTTGTTGCAATACAGCAAGACTTATTGTAATTGAAGACTCTGTACCGTAACAACTAAGCCAAGGATGTGTTTTAATCAAAAGGTCCAAGATGTTGTACTTCGAGAGACATTTGTTATAGTTTTAATGTTTTCTGTGATACAAAGAATTATTTATGGCTCATTCACATATACGGAGACTCGGATCCCTGTCCATGGACGGGGCTCTGTCCTGAAATTGGGTACAGTAGCCATTTAGACAGCGCTCCATCCCCTTTTGTGCGCAGTGTGAATATTTCTTCCAGTACAACTGTAGCCATAGACCAATCCAAAGGGAATTCCTCCAGATAGGGAACCGAACCCGTATCCGTCTCCGTGTATGTGAATAAGTCATTTCAGAATACATAATTGTGAATGGGGATTTGAGCAGGAAAGTGCTGAAAGTACCCCAAAAGTTTCACGTGAAAGTAGTTCAGCTGATGAGTATGTGTTCAGAGAATGCAATCAGTAACACCAGAGGATCAAAAGGAAAGATGGCTTGTAACTAGTTATGTGGCTATAGTGAAAATAAACGGGCAGAGATTGAAACCTTTTTGGATGCGAACTAGTTCGAGCTTGGGTAAAATCAGCAAAGTCGTCTTCAACATTACTACAAAATATTGAATTAGATTCCAAAATCAACTGAAAAAGAATCTTATCTTCCAGAATGCATTTACATGCTTTTAGAACCAAAGAATCTTAAATCTTACTACTACACACATAATCTGATATGAATTAATGTTGCATAAAACATTTTATGTTTGAATGAAAACAAGCCTTTAAAGTTCGTACTGAATACTCACTTTTGTGCTTGTGAAAAATCACCAAAGTCATTATTTGCGTTCCCACCTGGAAAAAAAAATCAACTTATTTATTGAATTTCCTACACTATTTTGCAAATTAAAAAGTTACTGTTCATTGAATGTAATTCGATGAAACTAGGTGATCCAGTCGATGGTAAATAAAATTAATTATCCTTACAAGGAGGAGGAGTGGTGATGGGGTGCAATAGTGGGGATTAGGGTCAGCAACATTGTAGTATCTCTTATTCACTTGTTATTACCGACCACGTACGTAGTTACGAGCGAAGGAAATGTGTCACAGGTCTCTGTTATTCTGTCCAAGGGGGAGGGGGCAGGGACATGGGCCCCATGTAAGGTAGATATGGCGCCCACCCTACACCCCCTAGGTAAAGTAGATAGGAGACCAACCCACCCCTTGCCCAATTTCAAGGTTAGATAGGGATCTGCCCTGCCTCCCTTACAATGTCAGGCAGATGGGGACCCTGCCTCCCCTGTTATTGGACTAGAGGAAGGAGGATTAGAGGAGTGATGAGTAAGGTATGAGCTGCCTCCCGCCCCCAACGTGGCTAGGGCCAGTCTAGAATGATCACGGTATGCCTCGTAATGCTAATGCGAGGTCTTTCTTGTTACACTTACGGTTACAAAGTTTTTACCTGATAATGACCGCTGACGCGAAAAATCGGCAAAGTCGCCGTTGGCATCTGCCACTGGTGATGTGGACTTTGCTGCTGGAGTGTCATCTAAGCCTCCTGTAAAATATCGTGTGCGCTTGGTTATATTTTTTTTTCAATAGCTGGACTCATTATTTTATCGTCATGCAAACGCAATCTGACAATCGAAATGTTCTCATTTTTTGGAAATTGTACAGTTCATAAATACCTAACAAATCTGGCTGTGCTGCTTTGTCTTTCCTTGGCCCCATCATTTCAAATGATGCTCCTGAGGTCTGACTAACCGTGTCTTCCTTTCCATAGCCAGATGCTGCTCCTAAATCAACTTTCCTTGATTGAGATTTGCGACCTGTAAATATAAGCTTACTTACAACGCTCGAGTCACAAACACATTTAGAAACCAAATGCATATGAATTTAATTTACAATCGAGTAAAATTTAGTGAATTCAGTTTAACTCTCTTATTGTACCTTCTTTCATCCAAGTGTTTTGGACCACCTATTATACCCTATGATTTCCCATTTGCAACGGTTTCCCCATAAGCCTACCGGGGGTTGAAGAGCAAGGCCAAACTCCATCCCACAAATGGTTTAGCATCTATACACTACACTGGGCCCCGCTTACAATGAGTTCAGTTACTACGAACACTTTTATTGCATTTGTTGTACCTCTTGTAATTTTTTCCGTTCTAGTCGTATGTGTCCGCTCAACTTCTGTGTACTCTTCGTCTCTGAAATCATCACTATATTCTTTATATTTATTGGGTGGACCCTCGTCATCGAACAGATCATCGTGATTGTCTCTGAAAATATAACCACCACTTGAAAGCAATAACATTTAATTTCGAATTCTCACAACTTGCTTTCAAAACAATAGCCACAATTTCAGTCCATTGTCTTGAACCATCACCAACACCCATTCTGAAGGCCCATCATAGTCCACTCCTATTTTTCTGATCAAAATTCGAGCTTATTTACAATCAGAACTGTAAATAATTGTCGATTGATACTTTTTCAAATACTTTCATTAAACAAAATGTACTCTGACCGTGCAAATGCGTTAATTCTTATGAAATATTTCTGTTCGCTTACCCATAATCTGGTGGCTCATCAAATCCTCGGGCCTTGTTCCAGAAATCTTTTACTTTTCCTAGTGCTTCTTCTGCTATGTTTTTCCTGCCATCATTCCATTCATCAATGTCATTGAGTTGGCCTCGACTTCTGTCTCGAGGAATATCATCATACCTGGAGGGTTCTTCATCGTATCGGTCACCTGAAATCATAAATTCACACACTAATACAATTCAGCGTAAGAACAGTATCATTTACCGGGTGTACACTAGTTACAGTGTAAACGGTATTTGCGTCTTGTGTGTTCCACGTTGAGTGGTTGATTTTGTTCGCAAAATAATAAAATCCTGATCTCGCCTTTTCTAGCGCTGTACAATCAATTTTCACACAAGATCCAGCATTGTAATGCTGGTGACAAAGTTGTATTTTCCACTTAGATAAAAATTGTATGTGTAGATACTAGGTATAAACTAACGTCAAACAAGCTGGTCGTAGGTTTCAAATGCAAAATATTACTAAGGAACCTTTATCGAACAGTTATAAATGAAAAGGTGCAACATTTAGGAACAAACATTTGAAACTAATGTGCAAATGTTTCTATTAGAACATGCATTGAAATGAAGTGACCTAGCGACATGATTCACATAAAATGAATGAATGAATGAAAATAAAGATTAAATGAACTCAACAAGGAACCAAAAATGTTGCGAAGCCTCCCAATTTTCTAGATGACGGAAGCGCTGTCTATTACACAGATATTTTTGTGTAGGGTGTATCACTGTACGTCATGAAAATAATACAGGTGGTTTGTTGTGCAAGAATTTCCAAATTTTCGTTGCAAAAGTTGATTAAAACCTCCTGTAGCTGATTTTAAAAGCATTTAACAAATTAAAAACAACTAAACATTTGAATCAAAGTAAAAGAAAATAGGCCTATATCTCCATTCTTCAATACGGTAACCATCCATGACTCGAATCTTTGAACGTCAGCTCTTTGTGAAATATGTCGACAGTCAGAACTTATCTGGACAAGCCTCGTCATTCGATTTATGCTTTTAAACATGAACAGAAAGCCGAAAATATGAAAGCTTGCAATGATTTTTTCTCTAATAACTAATTCAGTATAAAATCTACAACATCCAACATGCACGAAGTTTTCACCATTGGGCTTACTTTTGTTACCTTTCGACGCATGTTGGGGTCGTTCACGAGTAGTTGATTTATTTGAGCTGACTTTGGTGGGTCGAGATGGTTGCTCCTCATATCTGTCACCTAATCAAGAAAGCGATGGGTGGAAGAAAAGCCAAAAGAAATGGCACAGAAGAACATATGTACATGTGGATAATTTATTCTTATAAATTGGTAGCCCAAAGTTTAAAGTGCTCAAAAAAATCTTCTAATCCTGACTTCATTGGTACATTTCAGTGCGGTGGGATCAAAACCCCTCCCCGAGAATTAACCATACCAGGTCTTCTCGAAACATTTTTTGAGTGCATTGGGAGGGGGTGGCGGGATTTCGGAAACCCTCCAAGCAAAATAAACAAAGATCAGACAGGTCTTTCTCTATTCTCATTCCTTCGCTATTCTATTACACTCTTGGAATTAAGTGAGGAATGCGAAGCTACTATTTAATGAAATACAATACGATAAAAACGTTTAAAAAATATATAACTGTTTCAAAAGAATCTATCTACATTTCTACTGAAACTGCCAATATTGCTTCTATCGTCTTTAAATTTTAGAAGTTAGCTCTTAATTTAGTCTCCGTGGAAACACTTCAGAATACATGACCCTGCTAAAAATTTACTACACTAACCAGTAAATTTTGAGGTTCCCATTTATGCAAATTGTAAACTGACTTACTTTGCCCCTCTGGGACGAAAGACTGGGCAATATTTTAACTGACACAACTAAATCCCATTTCTTCTAGGATTATATCAATCATTATGTGTGTCGGCTTATTGGGCCACTCAGTGTTAAATGGTCAATCGCTCAATCTGACCGACAGTTGAGCTACTACCTCGCTGCGCCTTCCATTCTTTCCATTTCGTGATTGAGATAAAAGTGTATTGATGCATTCTTACTGTATCCTGCTCCTCCTCCTCCCCTGTAACCCACTGAATCCGCAGACATCCCAATGTATTTGTCCTTATTCTTTTTGGCTTTTTTCCTTTCGTCTCGCAACTTATCATCGTCCTGGATAAAATCTAGAAGTTCTTTAACCTTTTGGCGTACTGTAATAAAACAAAAGGAAATTAATGAACTACTTTTCTTGATACGAAGATTTATTTAACACGGTCTTCACTTATTTACATTCTTACCGTTGAGTCCTTGGTCTTTCCCAAACTCATCTGTAAATGAGTAATTTTCTAAACCACGTAAATCATACAAGTGTTCTCTTGCACTTGTAACGACTCGTTCAGATCCATTTCGAACAAGATAATGAAGCAACAGTAGTGACTGAAAAAACAAACAGTATTTGCTGTTATTAGCGTTATCTTGTACAGCTAATATTCTCAAAATCACACGATTGACAATCTAATTCTAAATGTAAATGCTGCAAAATAAAGGCTGTTAATTTTTGCATGCAAAAGTTTTAAAGATTTTTTTTTTATACACGTTTCAAAAGTCAGTCATCCAATGAAAATTGTCAATACAGTACTGATGGAAGCTTTCTTTTAATGCAATATCGCATGTGCGTGAAGCATAGGGTGACGGTAAAAAACTTCACACTCACTTTGTAAACTCTCCTCCAATTTTTCTTGTTGTCATGTAACATGCGTTTCCATAACATCCCCATTACTTCTGGAAAGTGTTCGTACGTGAAAGTGTACTGTGCAATTTCTTGCATCATTCCACCGTGTGGACCCCAAGCATCGTCATTGGTGGCTTCTCGAACTTTGGCCTCCACTTCGGAATAATTCATTACCACATTGGTGCTAAATATAATAAATCCAAACAAGGAACGTGTAGTTTCTGCGAATCGTCGCCCATAATATCGAAGTTCTTGGATATAAATAAGCAAGGTAAGTCCCACATACCATACCAATGAGCTGTCCCACTGGGTCAGAGTGGGCCCCAAGTCCTGTAATTTTGTTAATCGACACTACTGAACGTGTTGTTAAAGACTTTGTAATTTTAGTAAAATTATTGGTTTCTTATTATGATTTTTGTCGCGCAGCCACAACAGAACAGTAACACAAGCCCTGAGCAAGGACCCTGGTCCGGATTATTTGTATCTCAAGAGATATGATTTCTTATTATCAAACTGGCAAGAGATTCTTGCTTTGTGCATTTTTGCTAAAAATGAATATATAACTTTGCACATCACTGAGTCTGTTTCAATAAAATCAGAAGGGGGACTGAACCCACAATACCGCCACACCCCAGACACCACCAACATTTCAGAGATATTTACTTACTATCAAACTGGCTATTGATTCTTGCTCTCTGGAGTTTTGACTGCAAATTGATACAATATTTGCACATCACCGGGTTCCGTTTCAGTAAAAATCAGTACAGGACCCAGACCCACAATACCCCTAAATCCCAGACACCCCCCAAAAGCCTCAGAGAGTTACTTCTTACTATAAAATTTACTATGATTCTTGCTTTCTGAAATTTTACCATAAATTGATGTAATATTTGCATATCACTGGAATGTTTCAATGAAATCATAATAACCTTGTAATAGCCTGGACCCCACACGGTCTGGACAACATATACCTCCAAGACCCACACGCACTCCTAGATCCTCAACAGGCATGTTTGTCTGGTTATTTTTATAAAGTTGGGCTACCAGAATTATGCTTTGGGCTGCCTGGATTTGTTCACTGGTAGCCCGGTTGGTGGGCTTCTCAAATAGCACTCTGTAGCCCAAGCTCATTTCTGGTAGCCTCAGGATATCGGGCTACCACTAAATCATAGACTGTTTAGCCTCAGACAAAAAGAAACGAATCTGCATATTGGTGGAGGATGTGCAATTCCTTCTGAAATATCCATACAATTTCTTGCATACTGGTAATAACAGTGCCAATAACCATTAATTCATGTACTGTATTGAATCGTAGATATTTCTAAGGTACAACTGTTCTCCTGAACGCACTGGATCTGGTCCCTTCCATTTAGATATCTAAAGAATTGTTTGTGCAACACACTAGACAAGGAGGGTGTGGTGTGACAGACTAGATCTAGATCTACTGAAATATCCTTGGTCTAAAATTGCTCATGACACTTGGCAGGTCTGATTTAAACCCGTCAAAATAGATCAATATCAAACAGCAAAAGGTATTTCAAGTAGGTGGGAAAATCGAGAAAAGTTAGACCTTTCTACTTGAGATGGAAAAGCAGTGGGGACTTCGAACACATTGAATAGATCTAGATCTATCGGTTATTCCCCTGTCAGATCATTCAGATCTAGATTATTGTACTTACACTTTGTCCGTAATTTCCCTAATCTTCCACATATTGAGGATATTCATATTGTATGTTTATTTTGCAACCAAATGGCCACTATAGAATCGTTAAGTTGATACCGCTACCACTGGACGTCAGCTTTCTAAGATGGCGGATCTTTTAAAACCCTAGCGCAATTTAAAAGGTAAGATTATTTTTCTTTTTGTGTACGCGGCAAAAGGTTGTTTTTGAAAACATTTGTGATGAAACAGCTATAGAAATTATGTGGCAGGTTAAGCACACAAACTGGGGAGAAATGGTTAATTTTCAATTAATATCACCTATTTTCCTGCCAATTATTTGCATGTATAATATGTACATGATGCATCTGAAATTGTCGACTGGAACCTTTGTTGTGAAGGTCAGTTTTAACTAATTTATTGAGGGGTTCACTATAACGTATGACTATGGGAGATATTGATATTGTTGCATTTATTTATGAATGTATCGCTAGAATTGTTATTTCTTTTCATAATCAGTTAATGCTCACATCTCTTCATCACATTTCAGTGAAAATTTGACCCAATTACGTTAATTTATTTTCTAAATTGGAATTTTCCTTAATATTCTTTATCCAAATTACAAGTTTATCTTCATAAACCTTTCTTTATCTTAACTATGGTTGAAAAAAACACTTCATACTCCAATAGTAAACTTTATTTCTAATACCAAAGACTTACATAACCATATTTTAAATATATATTAAGGAACATAATATTTTGTTTCTAACTAGCAGGTTGAAGTAGATCTACAATTGATTACAAGGGGCTAAGATGCAAACCATGCACTTATGCTCCAAAAGTGGTTAAAAAGTACTTCAACGTAAACTGGTTAATTTCCCTTAACTCCCTGCAGAGTGCATGCATCTATCATGTGTTGATCACATGCCTGTCATGCATAGCTCCCCTGAGTCAGCCAATCACAGAAAAGGTGGCACATTAGGAGTAGCCAATCAGGACCATCACATGATCCTTCCAGCCAATGGCAGTATGACATGTAAGACTGTATTGCAGAGTTTCTTAGCTGTATCAAGTCATGTGTAGCAGTATCACTCATGTGTGTAACTGTATCTTTTGTGTGTACCAACCGATTTAATGTGTAGAAATATCTAACAGTGTTTCCTGCATGTAGCCCCTGCTACAGTGTGTTCCAGTATTTCTAAAAGACTCTCTCTGAGGTTTGCTGTATTGCAAGCACTAGCTCCCCAGTGAGTGTGAACTGTTTCCTGTTGCAATTGCATTTTTCATACAACCAGTCTTAGAAGCAACAATAAAGACTGTACTTAAGCTGAGGTACTGGAGCTCCCCATAGCTCCCCACAACTTTAACCCCCCACACAGTGATACAGACTAGACCTCCTTCATCACAACTAGGTCCAGTGTATGGAATAACACCCATGAACAACTGCTGTCACCCCCTGAGATGCAAAGACTCTTGCTCTGACTGCTGACTGTGAGGAGCTAAGTTTTAGACTGGTACTTAGAAAACTCCCCAAAGTAATAGTTGGTGACAATAAGTTCAGGAATTTCAGTCGCAAAAAATAGAGGAAACTATTTTTGGCACACTTCTGGTATTTAGTCTGGAAATCCGAGAATTAATTCCAGTTATACTTTAGAAAACAGCTAAATAATAAAATCCCTATGAAAAGCATAACAACGCAATTTTTTATATTTTTCAGATTGGTTTGAAGGAGTTCGGGCTGCTGCTTGTCTTGCAACGATTACAAATTTGGCAGGGGCCGTTACATTGGCACTATTTACGTTTGTTTCCAGTATCTCTCAAAAAATAACAAAACTTTCATCCATTGTTCTTCTGGGGATGGCAGGTAATGCTTTTATTTTTGTACTCACTTTGAAATAAAACAACTTTTTACTGGTTGAAAAGACTTGCAATGAAATGGATGCATTTTGTATTGTTTCCTCAGTTATCATCCGTACTTTGAGGAGCAACTGTTTCCTAAAATTTTCAGCTAAAGATCAGAAATATTATTTCCAGAATAATAAAATTGTACTATTTTGCAGCATTCTGGAGTTTTATTGCTGTTGTCGTTTATGCTGCCGAGGTTGAAGGTACTCAACTTTCCAAATTCTTCATCTGCTTGCATTCGTTTGTTCACGTTACATAATATTTGTTTTCAATTTTGATTAACAATTTAGTTCATAATATTTTATGTGTAGAATTCCAAACTCCCATGAAAGCTGTAGAAGGAAATGAGTTGAATAGACTATTTAAATCACAGCACCTACTCTCATACATAACATCTTTCGATTTAATTTTAGTACAAAAACAAATTTGAGTAATTTTGCAAAAACGACAATATTTTATGACGGAGCTATCAACGCGAATTATTTTTTGTTGTCTTCATCACAGGTGACTTAAGCTGGTCTTGGGGCATATTAATACTGGCAATCATCTTGGAGATCGCTGCAGCAGTGCTCATTATACTAGCATCAAGAGATGACTGAAGCTGCATGTACAAATTAATTACACACACACCGAAACCAAAGGAACCAACTGTAAAATAAGCCCATCTTGACAATGATTTACACTTGATCTTTTTTTACAAATCAAGACATTGGCCTCTGATGGTGAGATAGATATTGTAATACACATACTGAAACATTGATGCAAAACTCAGTTCTCTTTGATAAACTATTTGCAAAGTGATGTCATACGTACCCGAGCCATTTTCAGGAAAGGTCAAATACTGAAATTAGTGTCTTAACTTTTATATAATTGATATACCGGCTGTCAATGATAAATGTAAAATAATAAAAAATGTACATTTTTGTTTGTTTTAATTTGCTCTTGTGAATAATTTCCTTTCAAAAAGTGTTTCCCTTAATAAGTATCCATTTGAGCTTTCTCGCTTAACATATTGAGAGCCTTTATAACCAACCCATCACAAAAGCAGTCCAATGAGAAAATTTGTTTTTGTCACAGGCTGGAAGGAGGCCTGGAAAGCATACACGACAGGAGATCCCTCTTTAAAGTTACTTGAATACCACAGTTTATTGTCCATACTGGTCTGCATTCATTCGAGTTTTTCCTAAACACCGCAAATCAGACATTTCTGGCATTTTTGTACAAAATTGGCATCAAGGGGGTTGAATCAGCAAAAAATAAAGTTGCCTCCAGTGGGATTTGAACTCATTACACCCACAATGCCTTACCCACTCAGCCACAGAGCCATGTGTTCAACAGAATGCTCTATCTTTGTTTCATGCTCCACTTCACTCAATAGAGCATGACTTTAAGGGTCTGAAAATCTGAGACTAGCAAGGAATGAGAGATTGGCTGAGTAGGTAAGGTATTAGAATTCTAATCCATAGATGGTTGGCATTGTAGGTGTGAATCCCACTAGGGGCAACTTTAGTTTTTGCTGATTTAACCCACTCGATGTCAGTTTTATACAAAAAAGTCAGATTTG
>JBCAUG010122797.1:0-21167 GCA_038406175.1 Haplosyllis leylae | reverse complement strand
TAGAAATATACTGAAAATTCAATGTTAAAATGGCTGTAACTTCCTAGAAAATGTAGACATAAGCTTAAAATTTGGCTAACAGATGCTTTAATGGATTCTCTGAAAATGATGAGATAAAGAGATAATGAGTGAGATGATGAGATGAAAAAAAATTTTTTCCGGTCCGAACATATGTCAAGCCAAATCTGGTGTTATCTCCGGTGTGGTGTGTGTGTGTGGGGGGGGGAGGGGGGGGGGGTTGTTGGCGGCCATGACAGTTTTCGTATCCATACCAACTGACTTTGAAAACAGTATGGTTCTGCTTAGCTGATACATCAGCCAGCGGGGACCATAATAAACCGTGACACCTCCTTCCTATTGCTCCATTGGAATTTTTAAGTCAATAGTTGTGGAATTAGAAAAATAGTACAAATTACATTGAATTATGATATCAGAGTATACTCATCAAGGTTAACTACATCTTAGCTTCGGTACACTTTTGCTGCACTGTATTTTTTGTGGCTCGGATAGATTGTACCAAATTTCAGTAATATTTTCACACATTTTTTGGAAAGTATAGCTAAAATGATGTTTCTGACATGGCAAGTGACAATATGTAAAGATATTCGTCCCGATTATTACACTTTCATATTAAACATAAGTCAAATATACTTTTGTTCTCTTGTTTACACAAACTACCGAATAGTCACCAACAAAAGCTTCCCAAAATGATGTTATGGTTGAAATAACAGTGTTCGAAAAATACATTGTAACATACTTAAAAGCTCTCTCTTTCTTATTTTTTAACCTAAAGGGCGCCAACTGTCCAATGGAGTGACCGCAAAACAGAGGGTCTTTGATTTAGCTCAATGTTGTGGCAATTGTGCGATCATTAGGAACTCCACGGTACAAACCACATACAAACAACACCTCGCATGTCAGGTAAGGCTAAGTTTCAAATCCCTTCGCATTTCAAAGTGATCTTTCGCCCAAACATCATCTTTCATTCTAGGCGTGACTTGAGATCACTTATTTGCGCCACAATCGTGACGTCACATTCAATAGTACATTTCCTAATATTTGAAATGTGCAACAAGTTGGAGGAAACTAAACATTGACTTTAAGCCAAGTTTCATCTCACGTACCAAGATTCTAACAGTCTGAATTCACGACGAATACCGTAGGACTGAGCAGTTGAATGAAACTCCTCTATTAAATCACGTTACCGTTAGATTTGAACAGGTCCCAAGGCTTGGGCCAAGTTCAGTAATGTCAGTGAATGCGTTATGTTTACCCAGCTTACATCTGCGTCAATGTGACTGCAAAGAGTTATCACAGTGTTTTTGGTACTCCTACGAAGCACAAGGTGATTCGAGTGGTAACAAATTGATGCATTTGTCTTAAAGTTGAAATTTTCAGGCACTGAATTGAAATTATTCTGAGGAACAAAAATGGATCTTCGGTTCAGTTATTCAAGTTGCCTGTTCGAATAAGTGAACTAACACTTGACTTACCCAGATGACTTGCCAAACTTGTCCAAATCACAAATGCATCAACATGTATTTCAATGTCCATTATGGTTTTTTAAAAATTTTAACTTGTCCATTCAGGCAAGTAAACTG
Source organism: Haplosyllis leylae (assembly GCA_038406175.1). Lineage (NCBI taxonomy): Eukaryota > Metazoa > Annelida > Polychaeta > Phyllodocida > Syllidae > Haplosyllis > Haplosyllis leylae. Next base: position 19,566 of record JBCAUG010122797.1, on the reverse strand, counting down.
AAAATCATTGTCAGGAATCAAATTTACTTCGCACGGACGAGTGTAAAGATACTGTCAGTGAAAGGTATTTGTTTTGAAGTGAAGTTTCACACAAGAAAAGAAATGTCTGGTATTTTTATTCCAGTTAAACATGCCTGAATGTTGTGAATATATTTTTTTCCCATCCAATCAGTGCCAAAATGGCTGAATAAGTAATCAAGTAATCACTTAATTTATGTCCAAAAGCTAAAGAACAATGATATTTTTTCTGAGAAACGAAATTATGGAAATGTCTCCCAACTAATATGAACATTTTCAAACAAGAATGCCTACCAGCATTGTGTCGCACCTGTATCAAACTAAGTTATGTCAAATACTAAGTTTGATGCTAAGTAATGCTGAATTGTTAAATAGAACCATATGATATGAAGTAATACTGAATTATTGTAAGTAGAGCTGTAATATGTGGTGTCATTTAGCACCTGTGGTGTCATTAGGAGTCTGTGGTGTTATTAAGCAAAAAGCAGAGTCATCTAGTGTCAATATTTTAAATCAGTCTCATGAGCCATCTGGTGGTAAAGTTGAAATTAAGTTCTCTGTCTACATTCAAACACTCAAGGAAGCAAGCAAGCAAACAGACACCATATAGAGAAGATAAGTCGCTCTGCTGTCATCAGCAGCAGGAGCGACTAAAAATAGGAAGATATGACGATGGACACCCGCAAGCCACCTTCTTGTTAATCGTGGGTGACACTTCACTATCATATCGGCAAAGAGACCGTTCAATATTTTGTAAATGAAGACATACTGGGTCCCGCTTACAACGAGCACCTGGCTATAACGAGCAATTTCTTCCCCCAGAATAAAAATAATTTTGATTGATTTTGATGTTTAGAAAGTCCAGTTACAATCAGTACCACTTACAACGAGCACGTTTTTGTGAATTCAGTTACTCGTTGTAAGCGGGAGCTGGTGTACTTATTTGACAGACAGACAGATCGTGTCAATGTCGTCTGGTTACAATTGTAAATACCGTAGTACTTTGTCAAGGTACAAAATCCTTGTACTTGAGAAGCCATTGTTAAAATATTACCTGTCAAAGTGGTGCACAATACTGTTGGTACTTACTGCCAAAAAGACTTTTTATGTGTATGACTGTACTGAAGGTTCCACTTTTTTGGCATTTCAGGTACATTACTTAATAGAAAGTAAATACTATCTTGTGGCAATTTGCATGTTTCTTTGAAAACATTCCACCTTATGTTGCAATTATGACATTTTTCAGTCCCGATGAATAGAATTACTGGGTCCATAACATTTTTTGTAACAAAAAGAATATAATTTTATTTTCAATAAACGTCTTCATATCCTCTTACATCACATAAAACTCCGTTCTTAACAGCAACAGTTAATACTTCTTAATACGGACTTTTCCACACAAAAGACTTTCTATTTTTGCAATGCACTGTGTACATTACGTCTGTGGTATGACAACTGTTGACACATGAGCATAATTCATTGCGCATAGTATCATAAATTGCGGAGTAATCAATCATAACATCTGCTAAAATGATACAACATGACAGCCAACGTTCACTAAATCACCGTCGTCCACAAAATTGCCTACTCGACATGGTGTAGCAAATCCTTTATTCCAAAGTGAACGTGAAGTACACTCAAACATTCGAAAATAACGGAATCAGACAGTTTTGCAGAAACTTTGCATAAGCTTGATTAAAATCCTAAACAAAACACTTTTCAATCATACGAACTACAAAAGCACATATTTGTCTCTGTAATGTCCTTGACATTAATTCATACTAGACCAAAATTTTATCAATTATTATTAACCGTTACGTCAACAAAATCGGATCAATGTGAAATTGCAACATTGAACAAGGGTCCTGCGGAGGCCAAAAAACCTGAACTTATTGTTTCCATTTTTGCTTATTTTTGTGGTTCAAAAAATTGGGACTTAAGAAATGTGAATAAACATTTTTAGAAATTGATAAATGTGTTATTGATATCTAATGCTTAAAATTTTCTATTTTGTCTATTTATGGCAATGAACTTTATTTGACCACATTGTAAATCAATTTATGTGTCATTTTTGTGCACTTACCATGTTCAGAAAAATGCTCAACGTGTTTTTAATGATATTCAACAAGACGTCCATTAAAAAGTAATCATATAGAACACATTTATTAATGCAAGAAGCAACTACGGGGTTTGCTCTCCATAATATTATCGTCATGTACAGAATGTATGCTTTGCACAAATAAACCAATATGGCGAAATATACGGTGGGTCACGGGATCAAATGACAGTATTTAGCATTGGTGACAGACTGAATGAATAAGTCAAAATGCAGGTTTACATTATCATCGTAACCCTTTCCAAATTTGGAAAAATAACACATGAAACTAACATGTTTATGTGAACATCACACGTCTTTTGATCAAATAAGGTATTACATTGTCGGGTCAGAGTAAATCCTCACCCGGTGCATCTTTTCTACTTTGCAGTTCTTCATAAATAAACTGACAGAAAATACAAACTGCTAAAAAAACAGCCGTTGACGTTAAAAAAACGTCCTGGGTTAACAGACGGTGATTTATATCGTTGCTCAAGTTTCTATTATTAACCTTATTGTAATGCCAGTTTTTGAACCCTTTTCTGTGAACTAATACCAGCACCACCGTTCAACGGTCGTGTGCCTTTTTTCTTTAAAATTCGTTAAACTGTCAGTGCTTTTCAAAGTACAAAGCAGGTGCTTGATTTGCTACCAAATACTGTAGAGTGAGCTACATCAGTCGCCCCACAATGATCACCTTTAGATCTGAGTGACCAACTCAAATCGATATCGTATAAAATTAAGCTTGATGAAACAATTCGATGGTGTCAAACAACGCCTCCCTGTTCGATATCAGAACTAATATGCATGCGATGAACTGCCAAAAAATAATCATTCTAAAGGAATATTTGTGAAAATTCGATGCAAATTTTGGCCATCAAACAATCACAACACATGCCCAGCACAAATATGGTAACTGCACTGTAATTATATGTCTTCTCGCAAAAAGTCCAAATCATTTCGTCCAAATTCCCTGAAGTAGTTTTGTTTTCTGATTGTTCTTTTGATTTTCACTTTCATAACAGCTGTTCAAAGTTTATCATCGGACAAATAATCATGGTAAATAATCATACTTGTACCTCCTGACGATTATGTACTTAAATTAATTTGGTCAAAATAAAGTTTGGTGGTTAATAAAACTAAACGTAGTCCTTTGTCTTGAATATTTTAATATTTACTACCGAGACGTACAACCACTACAAGGTTCAAGTACTTTTTACGGCAAAAATCAGCAGTGATGTGCTGAAAATGGTACACTCCATTCAAAATATTACCTCATCATGTCCCTCAAGGTTTCCCTTCTTCAGAAATGTTCTAATTCATTCGGTTAAATGGATAGCATGAAAAGTACTCTCATCGAGTATTCAGATCACGAGGGGTGTGTGTGGAAATGTGCTTGAGAATTACCGGTACGTTCAATAGGGTCTCTCTCCAGTTCAAAATTTCTTTCCTTTGAATAAAACTTAAAAAGTGTCCCTTGTTCATTTTGATTTCAACCGAAAAGTGCGCAATTTTCGAAGAATTCCCTTCGGCCATCATCAATTTAAAAGTGAAACTTTATCTTCTCTCAACAGAATTTGCGTCCGAAAATGCTGTTGTGTAACCAATTGCGATTTTAACAATACCATAATTTACACCATTCTGCACATTCCAGCAACTTTCCCAGCAGAAATCGAGAGTCACTTGCTTCACAGCAATTACTCAGAAAAACACACGGAACGAGGGTTATTCAGCGTGAAAAGAAAACGTTTCTACGTCTACGTAAATTCTCTGCATATTATTGCGGTTTAAACCAACACTTTAATCCTGTTAAATGGCTTTTTGCAACGAGCATGTTTATCTTTCAACATATTATTTCCATGATGTTGTAGTACTGTCTCACGTGTTGCTACCAAAAGGTCGTTTTACCTTTATTCAGCGAATAAGACTCAAGCAATCTTTCAACCAAAAAGGAATAAACATTATTTGCTGACTCTCCCGTCTATATTCTTTGCTCTCTTTTAAACTTTAAGCGTACTTTCAGCTACAAAAGAAAACACGTCTCCAAAAAAAACGATTAACGATTAGATAACAAATTCGGTACTTGACTTCATGTCTGGAAAGGTCCTTGAAAACAACTACCGGCACAATAGGGGCAGATATAGCTCCACGAGTTAATTACCAAAAACAAGCCAACAAAACCTTCTCTCCAATTCCATCAGAAAATTGACATTCCTCAGTGTTTTAAAAAGTAAACCTCATCATGATTGCGGTTTAGGTTGAAGTACCAGGGTTTTAAATGACTCGTAGGGTGGAAGATGTTTACGATCTCAACTTCACGACGTGATCCATCCATATCGATAATTAAAGAATTTTACTGTGGGGAATGCGTTCTCAATACAATTGTAATTGGAACATTACTTGCTGAAACGTCAAACCAATCCATCATCACTTTTTTCCATGTACAGGGCATAATTTCAAAAGAGATATAATGCACAATAAATAATTAATTACAATGCCGACATCAGAGTGCGTTGAAAAGACGACGGGTGGGAAATTCACACTGAATGGGTTGAGAAGTTCACGTTCAACATGCAAGCAATACTGAACATATTATTAAAGCTATCCTTCCCATGTATGTAAATTTATAAATAGGTCACAATATATGATCTTTATTCCAGTACAGTTAGAAAAACTATTGTTAACTAACCACAATTGGCAGGCTTCAATTTTTGGAAACCCAGAAAAATCTACGCAAGCAACACAATATCTGGAATCAATTGACAGAATGAAAATTTCACTGGTCATTAGAAGCAGTCATTCACCACAAACTATTTTTACCACTCATGCCACTATGGGCTGTGTATTTGGAAAATGCAAAAGAAATAAAGGTCAAAAGGATCGGAAAGGTCAAAGGAAATAGCCCCACATGTGATCTACATGTGCGTTCGAACATCTCCATCTGTGTTGGCGTGTGCTATGCTTGTTTTGTTGGATCTCTGATTTTGAAATTAGCGGTCTCGCGGAATTAGCAGTCCAAAACCATTTCCTTTTCAATGGATTGAGTACGGTTAAAAAGCTGAGCTGAAATGTTCAATCCCAATTTTCTTTTTTATTTAAAAAAAATTTGGGAGGGCAAGTCCTTTTTTCATGGGGCTACTGATACCCCTGTTTTGGACTTCTGGTGATGTCTGCTCTAGGTTTCAATCCCAATTTTCGACGCAGATCTAAGATCCCATGTCAGATATCCGCCAACCTTGAACAGTCCTCTTATTTCTAAGACTTAACAAAAACCCAAATTGCAAATAACACACAAAACAGTTTTGTTTTGCACTGTGCGGTCCTAGTCTTCGGCTTATTTTTCAATGTTAAAATAATTGAGACGGACAAAAAAAAGAATGTTATGAAATCCTGTACAAACATGTCATGATCATCTACAAGTGAAAAATCAACATCTTTTCATCCATTTGAAAGAGATAAGAAACCCTCGTTAACATTTATTTGTGATCTCCCACTCCCTCTATGAGGTCCACATCCACAGGCGAGTGGGCAGTTGGCCTTCGATCAACAGATTTTCTTGTTTATCAAGTGATGTAGTTCAATATTTTGGTGTTTGCGTCTTTATCGAAAGCCCGGCTCCAAATCGTGCGTCCTAATATGACTTGGAAACATCACGCAAACCTGATAAGATTATTTGGAAATTGGAGGAAAAAAACAGAGATGTGGTGCATGACAGAGCTATTACCCTGATATGTACTCTCATTGCCAAATTACAACAAATCAACCCTTGTTATTTATTCTTTTTTGAATTTATGCTATGTCAGACACTTTGCCGCTTGCAGATCACCAGCCAGAAATCAGTCTTTCCGCAATATTTACAAAAGGAGTCATTCATCCATTGCTAATACCACATGAACTGTACCAAAATGAAGGTCAAAAATACAATTTTTCATATTTTGGAAAACAAGACTGTGTTCGTGACACATTTGCAAAACAGTTCTGCCCGAGGCTGCTTTAAGGCAACACATTCGTGTATACGACTTGAAAGTCTTTGTACAGTAAAATACGTTCAGTACACGTGCAGTGCATTTAGGCTACTTCTAAGAAGTAAATATTGTGCGACAATAAATTATTAAACCAATATCTCATATTCAAAAATATTACTATTACTTGTAATTTTCAAAAACAGATAATTCTAAGAAAGGCAATTAGATTGTCAATACTGACAATATGTAGATCTCTGAACTTACCTGCCACAATAGGTTTGGCAACTGTGTTGTACACCAATTCCTGCGTTGCATTTGGTTTAAATACTTTGTCGTAGACGTAGACTTTTCCCTGTAAAAATTAAGATATAACATGCTCTTTATTTCTCTTATTTGGCAAATATAATGTTGCAGGTGATTTGCTCTACTTAGTCAGTTTGACCCCAACTTATTAACGGAACATAATCATGTTGGATCACAAAGCTTAAGCTCCCGCGAGACAAGATTCATCATCTGTCAACCTTTACCTAAGGTTTGTTCTTTGTTTAATACATTAGGTCACAATAATAGAACTCTGAGGTGGTAATTATGATACTTTTTACAATAAATATTATCATGCAAAAGCAACAATTGTGAGCACAAACTGTGTCAGCAATAATGACCTGTAAATAGAATAAATGGCCGAAATCTACATATCACATCCAATGGTCCATCATAATCCATATTTCCATCGTTATATAATGGTCGCAAAGTTCAACCGGTTTGGTTGGTACAACACAAACTGATGCCTACGAAAATAGACTTGAAAACATTTGCCTCAAGCACTGGCCACATTTGGACACTGCGGACCAAAACTAATAACACCACGAAAACTGAATTTTAATGCAAAATATTGCCTGCTGGTCCTCAGAAATTGTAACACATAATTTATTAAGAGTAGCTGACGAAGAGAAGGATGTGTCTGAATTTTCCGAAAAATTTAAACCCCCTTGTCAATTCTGATAATGTACTGACATTTTATATTTCCTCTTAAAATGTAACCCTACAAATGAAAAACTATGGGTATAATTTTCGTCAAGACACAGAGTGTTCAATTGATACCATTGGATCTTTTTTTAGAAAGGAATTTGAAAAATAGTTCATATTAGAATTATTATGCAAGGCACATAAATAAACATGGTTGAGCAAATAAAGTCAAGAAATCGTTCTGGCCAGACTCCTACACAAAACCTACAAATATGATGGCCGCAAGCGATGTGTGTGAGTGTAACGTAACCATCACCATGACGTTTATGCTGTGGAGGTCAACAGGATTTGAGGGGGCTTCAAGGACCGGATTAACCTGCCAATTCCAGTCTCTTATTTTGGTTTTAAAAAACATTGCAAATGTGATATTTTATGATAATAAGCATGACATCATTCTGACATAATGAAAGTCATTAGTGGAGGCCTAGCAGACAGCATGTCTACTCTGGATAAGGATACTACTTTCGTAATCTACGTACAAAACTAAACTCTTCAAATTAGATATATTTGTAGACATCTTTTCATTTAATTTCAATCTCTTTCAATTAACAAGATCTTAAGGTAAAAGATGCAACAGGAAATGACAGCTGCTGAAGCCGTCTCATACCTACCCCGACCGATATTGAATCATCTGTAGGAAATTTCAAAATGAACTTGCTTCCTGCCCTTTCTTCCACCTCATTTAGTGGCCTTACACGGCACACTACCTTAATATTACACTCATCACTTGCACTTGGAGGAGCGTCATCTGCCATTTTGAAGACTTATTTGCACAAAATTGAAAACAAAAATTGGTTATCAAGTACAAATTTAGAGTCAGACAGGCTACATTGCCACACAGTCGCTTGACACGTCCTGTTTACATGAAGGTAAAAACGTCCTGTCGTCCACAGATGTCCTCCAAAATGCGTCACAGCAAGCTCTAATCTTCCGTTTTCTCTATGGACAAGTTACCAAGACAAAGGTAAGTCAATAATTGTTTCAGTTTCTCTATTTTTCACGTCCTATAGTTTCTCAACAAATTTCATCCTCCATCTTGGATTTGGTTGAAATGAATCATGGGTAATGACATCATCACCAGTTGTCAAATTTATTCATTTGGGTTTTGTCTGCATCAGATATTTCATTTAACGGCAAAATAAGTTAGTTTTTATTACAATAAAAATATGAATGAAAAACTGAACATGTATATGGCAGCAAATACCATTAGAAAGAAAAGAATAGGGGTTCAACAGTGAATCATGTGACTCCTGATGTCACATGATGTAAAATATGGAGTCATTACAGTCGCTCTTGTTTTTGTTAAAATTTTTATTTTTATGGTGCTTGTTATCAAAGCAAGTAAGTATTTTATGAAGTTGAAATGTCTTTTGGTCCAATTTATCACAAAGAACTAAATGCTATGTCGTGACAGATCTGTATGATGTAAATTGTGTGGCTTCCAAAAAAAAAAATTGACTGACGACAATCTTTGCAAGAGTTGTACCGGCAGGGACCGTGTGAAATATTATTCTGTAGATACTTCACGGAACCCTATTATTTTTGCAGGGTCATGTTGGCTCCACGACCACGGAAAGATCTTTCACCATCGATTACAACAATAATACCTTTTTGAAAGATGGCAAGCCATTCCGCTACGTGTCAGGAAGTATTCATTATGCTCGAGTTCCACACCAATACTGGAGAGACCGACTACAAAAAATATATGCCGGGGGTTTGAATGCCATTCAAGTGTAAGGCTCTAGTGTGACTTATATATATGTCAAAATACAGTTTAATTAACAGGGAAAAAATTTTCAATTGAACTCCGGTAATAGTAGATACTTGTACTTCAAATAATCGTTCCAGTTATATTCCTTGGAATTGGCATGAGCCTGAGCCAGGTGTCTATTTGTGGGAAGATGACCATGATATGGTTGGCTTTCTAAAGACAGCTCAAGACGTTGGCCTTTTGGTTATCCTAAGAGCTGGACCATACATCTGTGGAGAGTGGGACTTTGTAATGCATTCCTTTTTTTGTCAATTCGATGAGAATACATATTTCATAGCAATTTTTTTTATGAAACGTAATCGTAATGCCAGGAGCCAGTGTCTCTCATTTTTACTACGTCACGAAACTAATCTTCCACTATTTTCATTATGTAGGGCGGCTTCCCTGCCTGGATTCTGAAGAATAATGGGTCGATTGTGGTTAGAACGATGGATCCAGGTGAGGGTACTACGGAATCGGGAAAGCTTATTTTACTAATTAGAGCAAAAAAAAATTAATCACAGGGTGTGCACAAATAAATGCCATTCACGTCGAGAGAAACGTAATTTTTTAAAATTCAATTTTTCGTATTTTGCGTTTGTAAGGGTGAATTTGAGACTTTCGTTTCTTTGCAGGTTACATAAATCCGGTAGAAAAGTGGTTGAGTGTGTTGTTACCAAAGATCAAACCAATGTTGTATGTGAATGGTGGTCCTGTTATTATGGTTCAGGTTAAAAAGTCAACTGCCACTCTACTGCGCACTCCTGATTTGGACACATATACGTTATATATTAACGGAAAATTAGTCGCTTAATTGGAGAATACTGGCGTCTGAAATATGAAAAAGATCCTCCACCTGATTTCCAATGAAATCCACTTTTAAATCCACCACAAAATACGTATAAACTCGGGTAAAATAAACTACTTGTTGTAATTCAGTTTCAAATGTTCCTGAACAGGTGGAAAATGAATATGGAAGTTACTTTGCATGCGACCATACTTACATCGATCACTTAAAAAGGATATTTCGTCAGTATCTTGGACCAAACGTAGTGTTGTTCACAACGGATGGGGCTGGTGTTCAGTTTTTGAAGTGTGGTACGAATAAAGACTTGTATGCCACTGTCGATTTTGGACCTGGTATGTATTTCATCTTCACAGAAAACAATTTCAACATGAATATATTAAATCGGTGTTTTCTATTTGAATTTTGCGAAGATGACCGCGTTTCATACCTAAAACATTTATTTGCTACTTTTCCCTAAGGAAATGCAACAGAACAGTTTATCTCACAACGAGCTTACGAACCAAAGGGTCCTCTGGTATGTTAAAATTTCAGTTACACACAAGATATTTAAAGTGTTGATACACACTGAAGTGAAATTTCCGTGATTTCTATTTAATTACAGTCAATCACAAAACTTGGTTCTTTCAAACAGGTAAATTCTGAGTTTTACACAGGGTGGTTAGACTACTGGGGAGGCGGACATGCCCATGGTGATACCACAGCCATAGTCAAAACCCTGACTGAGATGATGGATATGGGAGCCAATGTAAATATGTGAGAAATTTGTACAGATATTATGACACGGCGATGACAATTGTAATGGTAAATTCAAGTATGTAACCGTTTCTGGTACCGCTCAATAATTTTGAAGCAGATGGGAGGATAACCTGCAAAAGATTATTTTTAATGTTATCACGCAGGTACATGTTTGAAGGCGGAACAAACTTTGGATATACAAATGGTATGTAAACGAGCATTCTTCCAAATTCATAGATATAGAACCTAGCTGTGATTTTATCTCAATATTCAGAATGGTTGTTCCCTCTACTTCATTTATTAACTAGGAGCGGATCCACCGTTTAATATTTGTCCAACTAGTTACGACTACGATGCACCACTCACTGAGAGCGGGGACACCACACCTAAATACGATACAATGAGACAACTCCTGACTCAAGTGAGTCCATTCGTAGAACGTTCGTATCGAATGCATTAATTGTTAGTCGGAATAATTCCAGATATACTTTGCGGGATCCCGCTGGTATTGTCTCATGAAGTTTTCCAACCATTCGTATTCAGTAGCTGTTCATTGTTGGCACTGAGGAAATGCGAACATCTCTTTTCTTGATAGGAATGCTTCATGTGGATGATGTCACTGACAATTTTTATATCCCATCATGTGGTAGCAATATTTAGACAAAAGCAAGAACTGTGGTCTTTGGATTAACATTTACGTTATGAAATGTGTGCAAAATTGTAGGACAAATACCGGCTTCATGATGAGGTAACGGTACCCTCGAACTCTACCAAAGGTGACTATGGTGTAGTGAAAATGAAGAACGTGAGTACTATCTTGTAATAAGTTACATCAATGAGTAATTCAAAATTTTAGCTGCAAACAATTTACAACTGGACACAAAACAAAAATAAATCCTGAATACCACAGGTACAATTGTTAGCTTTTTCATACTTTATACCCCAGGAAACGTTTTAAAGTCATTTATCTTTGAAGATTGGAAGTGTAATAGATTTGCTGCCAGTAATTGGATCACGACATAGCGCTAAAAACTCCTACCCACTATCAATGGAGGAACTTGGTGTGAACGGTGGATTTGTTTTGTACAGAACAATATTGAAACAGGACTACAGTGGAGTGGTATTGAATGTGTCATGTATAAAAGACAGGGGCTATGTACTCGTAGACGGAGTAAGTAGTAAAGTATAAAACGGCGGCCGTGGGCTATAATAAGTTCTCCCGTCTAATACATTCTATAATCTGTGTAACACGTTCTATCTAATATTATTTCATTATTTTCCTAGTGATAATTTGATAAATTCAGGCAATAAGCAATTATATGTTGCAATGTACTGTGAAAATATTGCACCCATAGTGATTTTGCACTTGTATTTAAGTACGTGACATCGCACACAGGTATTCCAGGGTCTGGTTGACAGGAAGTTTTCAACTGAATTGACGTTTGTTGGAAGGAAAGGAGAGAACCTAGACATTGTCGTGGAAAATCAAGGACACATCAATTTTGGGACCCAAATTAATGGCAATAGAAAGGTAATATAAAATTTCAGTTATCGCCATTATAAATGTCATAAAATTCAACTTATGATAAAAGACACGACAGTATTGCGCCTCACCATCTCGTATTTCCTATGATTTTGGGAAGAAAATATTGTGCCAGATGGTGATTAAAATTAGTAAATGACCAACATTTGTTGCAATATGTCATTATGCAATTATTGCAATATTATATTACTCTCTTCTGTCGCTTGATGAAGCCCACATTTCCATTACCGTCGTTAGAAAAAAACTGAAATAGTTTATATCATTACATGGATTACGCATGTACTGTATCATACTAATATTCCTACAGGGATTGGTTGGAAACGTGACGGTTGGTACAAACACAGTACTCAGTGACTGGATGATGTTTCCCCTCAATTTTACGAAGCTTTTTGATTCCTACAATTACAAATCAGATACATTGTAAGTACATTTTGGAAATATCAATTTTTTCAGTGTGTATTTTTCGAACATTGATAACATGCCATTTATCTAGCTTAGTTGTGCTAAATCTAGTAAAATATTTCATTCCTTTCATAGTACTTCAAACTCAAGAATCCCTTCAGTGTACATGGGAATGCTAAATGTGACCCCGTCCAAAACTTACGACACATATCTGAATCCTACTGGATGGTTTAAGGTGAGCAAACTTTGTAGGCTATTGCTTTATTTGGACTGGCTGTGATGGAATGCATTCACGCTATATTTAACCAAAGATTTCCTGTGAAAAAAACACCTCTAGAATTGGAATGAACCTACAACATTTTTTACCCCCACAATTATATATTGAAATTACAGGGTCAAGCTTTTATTAACGGGTTTAACCTCGGTCGTTACTGGCCTGTTGTTGGTCCACAAGTCACGCTGTATGTACCTGGAACAGTATGGAAGACCGAGACAACCAACCAAGCTGTGATACTTCTTGAACTTGAAAATGCACCGTGTTTCAAGTCATCAGATAATTGTACAATAACATTTCAGAATATTCCAAATATCAGTAAAAGTCATTAGAATTTAAAAATTAATTTTGATACTGTCTCAAGCACTCAAAAGTTCTGCAGAATCATTTCAGGTGGCAGTTTTTGCTCAAGCGCACACAATCACATTGATTTTACGAGGATACACACAAATCAGGAACATTTAATTAAAATAACTTTTATTACACTTCTTTAAATTGACTGTAAATAATACATATAAGTAAACAAGAGGTTGTTATTTTATAAAACAGGATGACATGATGTCCTATTTACGTCTACATCTCTCAAGTGTGATGAATTTTTTTCGTCAGTTTACAAGTATCATTAACCAGCAAGTGTGAATGTGATTTCTATCTGAATTAACCTGACGTCTCATTTTCAAAAAATTTTGTTTTGTTAATGATATTTGTACACTCCCGACATACGGATTCGCTCAAACATTCGTTATGAGTATCAACATCATTCTGACAGAGAAAAGTGAAATATCCATTCAAACAAGTTACTGCAATTTCTCCAAATAAAATCCTAATAATGAGAGTAAAATTTATGGGATTGTTTTTGTCTGCACGTTTACCATGAACATTTACAACATAACTTGTATAATATTGTTACAATTATTTTTCAATACACTGCAAAAAGAATTTTTAATGTCTAAAAGTATTGCATCACACACAATTTAAATACGAATTTTTTTCTGTAGATATTTCTTTTTTTTTTCGAGACACCAGCCAAACAGCTATTTCAATTTAATCTTCAGTCTTTTCATTGGCTTCAAACTGGGTGAAATATACATCTCTATTTTTGTTCTGCTAAATCGATGAGAGGTGATGTGAGGCCATTCACAAGCGCGCATAAATACAATGTTATATAGCAAAGAAAGTGTAAATACCGGTAGATATTCATTTCTCCCTCATTTCCATGCGAGACATAGCAATCGCGTAAGCTTAAACATACAACTAATCCGCTAATGGTCAAACTCTCAAGCAATACTACTACCGGTAGCAATGGCGTATTCACACTGGCTGTAACCGGATCAGGGATCGGAAACAAATGGGTTGTATGAAACTGTGCGGAAGCTTTCACATTACACCTGAACCAGTACAGGGGGCAAGACCTATTGTTCGAAGCCCAATCCCTGTATCTGTCTCGGTTCCGCTTAATATGAATACACCATAAGACTTGAACAACTCTTGAGAGCTGAATGCAGACCCTAAATAGGAAAATTTAAAACAAATTCATGAAGGTTAATTTCTACATGAGTTGCGAACTTCCTTTCTTCAGTATAATGTAACGAAATACAATTTTCACTGCAAGTCTAGCAGCTTAACTACAAAATTGAAGCGAAAATATTTCCAGTACTCGCCTCTGTTTTGACGACTAGATCATGTAGATTAGTCAGGCCTCCCATACTTGGTTTGTTTGCCAGATATTTACCCCAAATAGCTTCCTTCATTCTGAGGAATCCGTTTTGCTTAAGTAAGTCAAGCAACTCGTCCACTTTATGAAAGAATCTTAAATTCAGTTCGAACTTGGAAAAGAGTTGCTTAACTTCATTTTCTTACTTTTACTCGGCTTTCCCATTAGAGTGGAGACTTGACCATGAAGTAGGGAGCCCTGACAGTAGAGACTGTGCGTACATAAATTAAATTTGTTGCCTATCAATACAAAACATAAAGGAGTGCAAAATAACGTCGGAACAAAGTTTAACACACCAATCATACTTGCACATAATATACATTTCAACGACTTTTCACGACTATTACATTACCATTTCTTACACTTTCAAAAAGAATCAAAACGCGTCATCGCAGGCAAAAACTTGGAACACTTCACCTTGCATATTACTCGTAAATAGTACAGGCACTCATCGATAGGGGAAACATCTTAGTCCACGGTACAACCTGAATTTTAGGATTACGTTCAGTTAACTAACATTGGGTAATATTTAGTCAGTCGCTTTCACATATGCAAAGCTTACTGTAGTCCTTTTCTACTAAAATGACGTCGGGCTGAAAGAGTACCAGACCAACAAGTAGAAACAGTGAGTATTTATCTAAACACAACAAAAAGTAGCAGATATCATAGCAACGGAACAACATGTGACAAAGAGCTGAACAAGTGGTATGTACGACTGTTATTATTCAAATAAATACATCACTAAAACATTTCTTGATGCCTCTTTCAACTGAGCGATGTGGCATCATATGTGGCGCAAAGTAACATAAAGAGAAAGCACTCGTAAATGCTTGAAATGACTGCATTTCCATAGTACTTTATAAAACTATATTATAAAATTTAAGGGCAGCCATATTGTTCTTTTATACTAATTGATAAATGCATCAATTGATGGATGGCATGATTTTTTGACAAAAGGAACCTTTCGATTGGATTATGTACTTGTACGAAGCCATTGAGTATTAATCTTAAAATACAAGCTACAGATGTACAGATAAACATTGTTCATGCAGAACTTCATTTTCCTTCAAAATAAAATTAACCACCGAAAAATTAATTTCTGAAATAAATTCACACAGCTATTTCATATTCTATTTCGTAGATTAACGTCCATAGTTTCTAACATAAAAACGAGAGTGAAAATCAATTAAAATTACACACAAAATAAAAATCTTTTTTCAATAACTGAACTACAGCTGTGTCCGGTCAACTTATTCGAACATTGTCTCGTTGCTGACTACTAAGACATTGAATTCAGTAGATTTTGTCGGAATATATAGAGTCTGAATGATTCAATAAACAGCACCATTTATAGCATAGATGTCTTCGTCACCACTAGTATTTTCACATGTTCACCACCAACAAACCCTAAATAAATTGGAATTTCCTTTACTACCCATGATACGTACCGCAAACACATGTTTACCACTGTAATAACTATTATGCGGGAATATTGTTCGTATGAAACCGACTTAAATTGCACATATTTTACAAAATAAAATGAAATATTTTAAAAAATATTAACACCTGATGTTGGATCAAATATTTTCTCACGTTTGGAAATCGCTTGCTGTTGTCAATAGGTACACAACGAGAACAGTTCTCAATCACGCATCCATTCTTATTAAATTCAATTCATTCATAGTTTATTGCAAAAAGATACTTCGATGTTTCACATTTTACTTTAACAAAAGGAGTATGTACATTGGCACTTAAAGGGATAAGTTCTATTATTTGGAGTTCGTCTACGCTGATGTGCATACGTTCTTAATTCTGAATTTTTAATGTCACAGGATTTTGGAAAATCTCATGTAAAAAATAACATATAGCCCCAAAACTAATCAATCAACCCCATTCGGTCTCTTTGTTGTTGAAACAGTTGGACTCACTCTTTGATTGATGTCTGTTTGGCAAGAGATCTCTTTTACATGAATGCCCTTCCACATAAATTGGCGGACATTTCAACAGCAAAGAGGAAAATTCTTGAACGTGATTTATATTTTGACAGGCGACTCTGGCTGGGGCTTGAAACATATCGCTTTGTATCGGTCCTGATTCTACTACCTTGTAGGGAATCATATCCATTGGTAGTCTGTTAATTTGTCTTGTTAATAAGGAAATAAACTATTTACACATAAAAATATTTTGTACAGTGGACACGCATTCCGTCTCTTTCTTCCTTTGCTTGTTTCTGGCAAAGAATTTACTATCGCTCCATCTGTTGTTTCTTCTCTCACCACAACCGTGACAACGAGTTCAATTCAGGCTTGTTCCCTGCCCTCTGCCAGCGATCAATGGAACAATGTCTGTTGGCTCCAACAACTACTCCTTTAATTAATTTACTAATTTCTTACTTAGTATTTTAGAAATATCCTAGACTGTTTGGTAAAATTAAAGCTGATCATCACCTCCTCCTGATGTGATTTGTAATCCATTCTAGTCCCTGATACAACCTGCAAGCAAAACAACATGTCAGTCAATAGGAACAATACCTTTACGTTGGTTGGTTCAATGGAGGTTTTGAACGAACAAGCATACAATTAAGCGTGCTAACACACAGACACCATAGTGAGAAAATAAGTCCCTCCGTTCGTTAGAAACTGCGCGACTAAAAACCTAAAGGGTTTACAAGAATAATCCAATTTTCTATGTTCAGCTTCGTGTGAACATTTCGGTGACAAATGTCAAGTGCATGAAGCTCTGAGCTGAAAGTAAACAAATGATGTCATATGACGGTCAATATGGCTTTCTTTTTAATTTAGCAAACGTATAACGGTATTTCATTTCAAGGTCTTATCCTGCCCACACCTTCTGGGTAGTTCTTCACTCGTGTGACGTTTTTCTTTTTGACGCCACAGCCATATGATCACCGTCAAAATGTAAACATTCACACCTCACTGAAAACTTGATGTGTTCTTGTCGATGTGTTCAACCCAATTGAACTGTGATCCATTTATAGTTTGTGGACCCATTATGCTGTGCATCATTATCGTCAGTAGGTCCATTTGAGGGCGAGTCGTTAATATTTTATATTTTGCTAGAAAATAATAGTATAATTGGAAGGAGAGTGATCTCTCCAAATATTTCTCTGCATGTGAAATAAAGACTGTCCACTCCCATTATGACACATGAAACATTGTGTAAGTTTCCAGAATTTCCACAATTCCCAAATTTGAGAATAAAGGAGATCACATTGATTTCAATGGGAGCTTAGGTCATCTTTACTGCTTATAATTCCACAAATGTGTGATAACAATATGTTATACGACTAATGTTTAAACCTTTTAACCGCTGGTGCATTGCCCTCCACTTTGGTTTTGTTGAGAGAGTTGCCACACAAAACCAAAACAGCTTCAGTAGCATTTACTTCTCGGTGGTACGGTGATGGTAACGAAATTTTCTTTGAAACGAGCGGCATCACATCATGCTTGTGCCTTATTTGAACGCGCTGGGTGCCAAATCACATACAGGTACTAACACTAAAATCAGATAAGTATGATACTGGTTTGAGTGCTGGCAGGTATCTTATTGTTCTGGTATATCTTGATGTGCATACCATACCACTGTCAGACAACAATAACGAGATGAGAGGCAATTAAATAATTATCGACTGTACATGTAATAAACGTGTTGCGCCTTGGAGGTGAATTGTAACTGTAATGTCACATACAAAGAACTGCGCATTTCTAAACATGGTAAACTGGAAACAACTTCAAACCTGACAGCAATGTTGCCGCATCTTAGACAATACTGTTCCTGTACAAATCTTACAGCTGATGGTTGCCTTGGAAACGGAATATCACAAAGGGCATGTAAGTGTGTTTACATAATGTCACACAAGCAAAGCTTTAAAAAATTGTAGCCGCAAGTTCTTCCAATAACTTGTGATGTGCAGTAACAACAGTTTATGTCAACTGCCTTTTTGGAGAAATTTCTCTTATGGCTATTCAAAATACTGACACATATCAACATACAGACAAGACACAAAATTGTCCTCTGCATCAACAGGCAACTCAATTCAATAAACGGTCAAGTGAAACATACTGCTTTCTGACTGTCGGGCAATGATAAGGAGCGGACGCTTACCTAATTAACATGCATGAAGGTCACACACTCGGACACTGACCAACCTCACACACTCCGTCACTGACCAACCACCCCCTCTCGAACAATCCAAAAATGTACTGCGTTTATTTTCTTGGGAGTTAAATTTGACAAAATTATATCAGGCGAAGTATTTTGCGTTTGGAAGTAAACATTCCAAAATTTCAAATCCAGGGTCCTCATTTTGGTAAATATAACTTGCCATTTCAGTTTCCTGGAAACAAGTCGATCGCTTTTAGACATTTCCAGCTTCAAAGCGAACTTTCCATTTGCCAGTTATATCTAAACATCAAAACGTATGCCAGACGCCTTTGTCCCTTTCAAAAAAACTAACACTTTGAATATGTCTCAAAGCCATATATATCTGGTTACGTACAAAGAGAACACCAGCCTAAATGGTGTTTTAAACAGTGTATTTTTTGCAGCGACGCTTTTATTGTGCTCAAGTCGAGACATCACCTGAACACGACATTTGTGAATCATTTACTTTAAACTATTCCTCTTTGTATGTTGATTTATAATGTTCTTCCTGAATATTTTATACTATTTTTGAGACATACTTACTAACTGCCTACATTTCCTCTTAAACGTAAGGAGCAAAATGTAACATGGCATCACATAATCCGAAATGTGGCCAATAAAATGAGAAAGACAGCATTTTCCAAAGGTGTCGTCTACACAATGTCCAGGTTTTGAACACATAAAAAGACTGTTCAATAATGAATACATTTTTATTTGCAAAAATTGCCAAAATTATAAATAATTGAGGAAAATTAGGGTACTGTTGTTAAAGCACAAAATCTATTAAGAAAGGTACAACAGCTGGCAAAGTCTGCACCTGGATCGGATTGAAAGCTTAGTTAGACTGAGGCTTAGTGATCATATTTGTCACGCCTAAAATCTAGCCTCCTGTACTATGTCGTTTTTTTTATTAAAGTTCTATCATTACCAAATGATTCATTTCGAATTCGATGATCCTTAATCGACATGATTGAGCAGTCTACTAAAGGTCTGTTTACACATAACGACACCGTCACCGTGCCCGTCACCGTCAAGTTTTATAATTGTGCCAATGGTGACGGGCCGTCTGACG
>JBCAUG010122686.1:0-21171 GCA_038406175.1 Haplosyllis leylae | reverse complement strand
TCTAGAATGCCTCCAAAGTACCTGTAAGGCCCCCGCCTGTGCAAAAGAGAGCTTGCTCTCCTTAAGGGAAGGCCTGCTGCCTTCAAAGAAGGTGCTTGCTATCCGGAAATGGAGCCTCTCTGATAGAGGCTGCCGCTTCGTTATCCAGGCTGGCATGCAAAAGGGGGAACCGCCTTTTACAGCGGCGCCACATATATATGGGAATCACACCCAGAATAATGTCATTTATTTACGACCTCAAAGATAATTAAGGACCGCAACATACATTTTGCTTCCAAAAAGAATGGCATAAGTACGAATTAGTATTTACAATTCTGGTGGGGAACGTCAGTTTCACGCAGTTGTTTTAATTGAAGTGTCTTTTCGGATGTGGGTATTTTCAGAGCATCAAGTAAACACTAAACTTTGGATCATTCTTCTATACCTGAAAGGACCAAATTAGTCCTGGATTTGTTATACGGTATCGTTAACTAACTGAATAAGGACAAATGTGATGAATAAATACTCCATTTACAGCTGCTTTTAAATAATTGGTAAAAAGTGGATGAATGGTAGATTTGTCAATTAAATACATAATGGCATGAATTGGCAGTTCTCAAGCACCCGTTAGATTTTTGGAAAATAGCGTCCAAGTGGTAGTTGTTTCATCCTTTTCCTGAATTGTTTGTATTGGAGTAAAATGGCTTGATATAGGTCCTTAACCCTGTCTTTACTGAAGCCGTCTCTCTGAAAAGTTTTCTTTTTCTAAGTAAACCACACTGCGGTTTCGAAACAGGTGCGTTCCTCTTGGCTCAGGTCCTTTCTTTCCAGGGGTTGGTGGTGAATGGCTCGCCTCCTCTTCTGACCTTGACATTGGTGAAGTCCTTGACCTGATGAATGACCTTGACATTGGCGAATGTCTGAGTGCTGCACCTGCTCATCTACAGTTCTGGAAATACATCTAATCACAAGAATTAAGTTTAAAGTTCTAGTCACTAACTACTGCTACTATGTACAGCTCACTGGTGAACGTTGTTAAATGCCACCAGTCTGACCTTGGTCAGACGCATCCCCACCAGTGAGGAGACGAAACAACAGGCTCTTGTTGTCAGGTAATTCAGCTTTTACTACTGCCATTTCTTGTTCTGCTGTCTGTTGTGTGTTGCTGCCTTCATCACTGCTGACGACGGTTACTGTGGCCGATGGCTCTTTTTTGATGGCAACTGGGTTTCTCTGTGCTCGCTTTTCGGTGTTGAAGGCTTCTCTGATGATTCTGAGAGATCTATTGATGTTGCCCAATCTGTATTGTTGTTCTGCTTGTACTTCTGCATCTGTTAACCTCATGTGTCCGTTCACGAAGTTAGACTGCTTAGTGTAGGGTTTTAACTCTGCCCATTCACCCTTCAATCTATCTGGTAGATTTGCTTTGTAATAATCATACTCTTCTAGTAATTCTTTGGCATCTTCTTTATCCCTTGGGATGATCCACTCTAAGTTGGCTTGCAGTTTAGTTTTATCTAGTAGTTGTACACCTTGAAACCCACATTGTCTCACATTCTTGCCTTGTCTGGTCCCGTCATATTTAACAGTTTGAAGGAATCTTTTCCATCTCTTCCTTGCTGTATAGACAGTGGTGTTGAACCATCTTTGGTCATTTTCATAATGCTTTTTGATGTGGTTGAAGTCATGGACAAAAGGTTTAACTAGTGGCACTGCCTTGTAGTTACTGATGGTTAGCCTGTGCATGTCTTGGATATGGTGAAGTATTTTTACACTGGCTTTCAATCTCTTCTTGTTGTCGTATGCAGTCCTGCTTTCCATGATTTTTATTTTTGTGATATCATCACAGTTTTTCCTTCTTCTGATGTCTCTGGCTCTCCGCTGGTACTTGTGGTATACTCTGCCATGTTTGTCTTTCCATTTTCTCTCTGGACAGTCGCAAAAATAGTGCATCTCAAATGATCTTCTTGATTTGTATTCTGTAATGTGTATCAGCTCTTCTGGTGGCTTCAGCAGCTCTGGCCTTAGGTATGAGTTGATTTCCCGTCTGTCCAGTGTCCCAACCTCATAATCTCACTTAATTCCATTTTTTCAGCATGCCTGGCAGTCGCACCACCGATTCTGATGGAATGTCCCGTCACATTGAGACCTTTGTAGGATGAGTGATCCACAACGTGGTACCACAGGGTGTCGAAAATTGGCCTGATGAAAGCACTTCCTCTGTCATTGATGAAGACAAAGGTCTCACCCTCTTTGGTGATGGTTGGTCAGCAGATCATGTAGTTCTTAATCGTCCTGTATGTAATTTCTTCTGTTCCTTTCAAATATGGGAAGAAGAGTGTCCGTCTTTTTTGCAATTTCCATCCCATAAATGTGATAGTTATGCCCTGTCTGGTGTACTGAAATTGATTAAGGTGCAGGCCTATGCATTCATCTTTTTTGACCATAGCCTCCGAGCCTCTAAGCATGCAGGTCCAAGACACCCATAGTACTGCTTTGAAAGATAATGCTGTTTTTGCTGAGAAATCTCTGTCTGCAATTGAACAAAATTTGTCGATCATACATCTGGTCATGGGAATTCTCCTGTCTTCTACTGTGAGTATATTTTTCCTAACGTTGGCAAGAGCGTGTCTGACTTTGGTGCTGAAAGTAAATTCTTCTGGGCACATCTTTATGTTAGGATGTCTTTTCAATGCTGTGATGGCCTCTGAGATGTATCTGGGTGAATATTCATCTAAGCTCATTTGTGCTACTACCATGACTCCACGGTCTGAAGTTGGTACTTTCTCCTCACCTAGGACTTCCATCAAAGTGTCAAAGTATCGGATGTGACTATCTACTTTCTGAACTGTTTTTCTTTTTAGTGGTGGCACGATAAGGCAGTCCATTTCCTTCTGTAATTCCTCACGCATTCTTATTTTCTTCTTGTCCCACAGTTTTGGTGGCAATGCACCTAATTTTGCCCTATACTTGTTACCAATTAGGTATGAAAAATCCATTGGGTTTCATTTCCAATTGATTTCTCATCCAAGGGATTTACCTTTCTTTGCAAGTGCATATCTAGAGGCTTTCTTGGTCGCCATCAGTGCTCTTTGTCTTTTGTATTTTCCCAAAATCTGCTGGTAGTTAGACTGTTCATTAAAAGTTTTGTCATGTCTGAAATTACTTCTGGAAATGCAGGCACGCTGTCGTGCTAAATTTTGATGGATGAAATTTGCTCTGCCACTACTTATCTTTTGTATAATCTGTCCCATCACTGCATCTTGGACCACCTTAACGGGTGTAGGTTGGACACGACTACACATGGTTCTGTCCTGTAGATGCCACGGGATTTTTTTGTGGAACTGTCTTACTTTTCCTCTGAACAGGTAGTCGCTCAGCACATTTTTTCTTCCATCCCAGTGCTTTGCTGTCACATAGATCTGGAAAGACAAGCAAACTTTTATGAGGTGGTGTAATAAACTCAACCTGTATGGATCACATGAAGATTTTTTGTTCAGTTCACAGACAGTGCTCCAGTTATCTGATCTAAGCCTAATGTGATGTCCCTGCAAGAAAGGAGCCCATACTTCAACAGATATTATGATAGCATACAGTTCTAGCAGTTGTATGCTTGGTTTTCTTTCTTTGAAAAGTGAAGGGTGCCATTTCCCACAAATCCAACATTTTTCCATTGGGAATATACTCCCCCAGCCAAGTGAGCTTTTGCCGGCCACGTCTGCAAAAATTAGTGGACCTTTTTCATGCTTTCCCAAGAATAAAGTGAAAGGTATTTCCCTATGTTGCTGAAATTGCGGATTGGAAAGGAAATTTTTCCAGCATTTCAAGTCTTCTACTGCACCCTTGGTTAATCTGACCTTGAATTGAGGGTTAGGTTTACCTGTTTTGGCATGACGTGAATGTGCAGGTATTGCTTATGCAATCAGCTTGTACATTCTCCCCAGAAATGGTCTGCCAGACGGGACCGCTCTGCAAAGAAAATTAAGCAATCCAGTTAATTGTTGTAGTTGTTTAACCGTGACCTTTCCTTTGCTGTTTCCTTTCAAGTCCCATGTGCACAAAATCGAGTGTATAAGTCCCAATGCTTTGTCTATTTTCTCAGCAGGGATTTGTATTACTTGTTTTTTGAAATTCAACACGAATCCAAGGTAACCGATAATTTGTTTGGGACCTTCAGTTTTTTTTTGGACAGTGGTGCTCCAATATCTTTGCACACATTTTGCATTGTGTTCATGTAGTGTTTACATGTGGAATAAGATCGGTGCACCATTATGAAATCATCAAGGAAATGGGACAGGTGTTTAGAATCAGTCAAGTATTCCATTACCCATTGCATACTGTTTGCAAATTCCTCAAAAATTTTGCACGATGATCTTCCTCCAAATGCTAAGTTACAATTGACGAAAAATTTGTTTTCCAAATGGATTCCCATTAGAGGTAACACTGAACTTTTTAGGGGGAAAATTCTGAACTCGCTGTCAAAATCGATTTTTGATGCGAATGCCGATTTTCTGTGCTTGATACCCAGTTTGATCACTTCATCAAATTTCTTATACTGAACCTCGGCTTCTTTATCGGGAATGTTAGCATTAACACTATTTTGACAATAGGGCCAAGCCAGGTTGTGTATAAGCCTCATCTTATCAGCTGAATTAGCCTTTGGGACTAGGTTTATTGGTGAACAAATAAGATTTGGTAAAGGTTGTGATTTGTAAGGCCCCAGCATACGTCCTTTTGAAACTTCCTCCATTATCATGTTCATGGCCAATTCAGGATTTTTAATTACTCCCTCTTGGTTGTTAGGTGGATCACGGGGATCTGGAATGCACTGACAGCCAATGTCAAAGCCTTTTGTGAAACCTTTTACTAATTTCTTTGCAATGTTTTGCTTGGGGTAATCATGTAAGTAAAACGCAAAGACAGCCGGGTTGACTGGTGTGTTTGGTACATAGTCTACAACAAATGAGACTCATTGTCAGTTTCGATTGAAGAGTTTATTTACAGAAGCATGTACATAGTGGTCAAACTATTCACATTCAAGTATGCAATTTGGTAGTGTTGGTCCACTTATTTAATTCTGTTTATGTTTTAAAAACGTGAGCAATAATAAGAAAACTAAACAGCACCTACTGTGCTGTCTATGAAAATCTGTTACCTCCACCCTAATTTCTTACATGTAAATGAGTACGACTTTCTGGTTAACATATGATGTATTTGTAAGCTACAGCTATGTGACGAGGTGAATATCCGAATTATATTTTTTAAAATCATGGCCAATGACCCAGTGACCTCTAGTGTGACTAGAGAGTATGCATTGAACAATGAAATGGGTTATTGCATGTCAATTTGTTAAAATTAGACCTGTTTTGTGGTAAATTAATTGCGCTTTGCAAGAACAGGGGTAATTTTAGATGGGTCCCAAATATTTTCAAAGAAACTACCGCGGTTAGTTCACTTTGAGAATATTTTTGCGCACGCGCATTACTGTGATAATCAACGAATGTCACGAAGATGAATTTTAAACTAAACTAATTATGAATGCAAAATCTATGAGATTACATGTGTAAATGCAAATACAATGAGGCGCGAATGAAGATGAAAGGAAGGATTAGGTAATGATCACGCTTTAATGAGCTTGACATGTGTGATAAGCTGCCAATGGCAGGTAAACAATGCCTTGGTTATCAGAGAAGTTTTGTTTGAACAGCAAATGTGAATGCGTCTTATGCAACACAAACTGGATCCAATTTGTTTATGTTGCATAAGATCTTGGATTAAAGGTGTCTAATTGCGTCTTACTCTGCAATTAGGCCCTGTGTGATTATCCCTGCCACAGGACTCACACATATGTCTGTATTTACAGTTTCCTTGACAAACACCACATTGCCACCTGTTGCAAGAATCCCTGATCTTTTTTGAACTGTTTACAAATTTTGAATTCTGGTCTGAACTGAAAGCTCTATTTTGCCCAGCATTTGTGTTGTAATTTGGTTTGTCATTTTGATGACCAACTTGCTGGCGCGTGTTGAAAACCTTGTTCAGTTTGTTGTGAAAGATGTTGTTTATTTGGGCCCATGAGAAATTTGGAAAACGTTGTTTGTATTGCCTGAACTCTGTCATACTGTGTGACAGCTCTCCATGAGTAATTTTTGTTGTCATCCAAAATATTGTAGAGATATTGCATTAATTCTGGGCCTTTGTTCAGTCTATGTTTTAGATAACAAGCTGCAAAAATGAGCATGTTGTTCAGCCATTTGAAAAAGTTATCAAGATCTTTGGTTTTCTTAACAGATTTGTACACTTGTTTGCCCTCAGAGTTCACAACCAACTTATACTCAATGTCACTATCTTTGAATATGTCTTTGGTTTAAATCAGCTAACTCTACAAAATGCCCGCCTACAATTTGATCAACCAATGCAGGAGATAGATGTTGATCAATTGTTACGAGATCTGTACCTGTTGGTAACTCTGGATCATGGGGATGTATGCCACGTTGTTTACCATATTTTTCTACTGCCTTCTTGATCATATGCTCAAGGTTTTGTTTTTTCTTCTTTCTTCTAGGTCACTCATCCTCGCTCTCAGAGCTTTCACTGGATGAAGATGACGATGAGCTGCTTGGGCTGCTAGGAGATGAACCGTGGGGATGTCTCCTTGTGTATCTTTTCCTGTAAGTATGAATAAGGTTAGCCAATTTTTAATGGATTTTAAATGCTGTTGATTCAAATATAGACATGGAGATTTTGTAATTGCAGTAGAAATTTTAATATTGGACATACTTTTTGGATTTTGTTTTCACCTTGCGAGGTGGCTCCCAACTCGACTCGCTGTCTTGTTGTTCAGGTTCACTGTGGTCAGATGACGAAGGTGACATTGGCACAATCGAGGGAGTGGGGGAGCGTGATGGTGATGGTGTGTGTGGTCTTCTTTGCTTCCTGCGAGGAGAGCTGCTGTGTTTCCTTTTTGGCAATCTGCTTCTCTTTCGGTCACCCTGTGGTGATCTTGAACAGCCACACTTACTCGGGCGATGTGGGGAAGGTGACCGATCTCTTTTCTTGTGTGGGGACTTAGACCTCTTCCTCTTGCTGGGCATGGACAGTGCTGGTGATGGGCTGCGTGGTCATTTTTTGAGGCTCTCCCCGCTTGTGCTGGCAATGCTGACGGTGTCATGTGAGTGCTGAGAAGCGTTGTCAACCTTGTTTTGTGGGCCTTTGGACGCAGAGGTGGAAGGCACCACTGTGCCTGCAGCTGCCACCACTTTGGTTTGCGAACCTTTTTTAGATTTGTCTGTTTTCATGTCCTTTTCTTTGTCTTTGGCTTTTTCCTTTTCCTTCTCTTTACTGGCTTTAGCTGCATCCTTGGATGCTTTTCCTGCCTGGTGAGCTGATCACTGTTTTGATTGTTGTTGTTCTAGTATATCATCAGGCTGTGACAGTGACTGGATTTCCTCTGGTTTTTCTTGTGTTCCCATCTGAATTAGAAGGGAAAAATTAATGGAAATGCGATGACTGCGAGTCTCAGTGACTTATGTTAATTTAGTAGTAAGACAGTAATATACAGAAAATTTGGATGCTCAATGCACAATGGCAAATTAGAGCGTTGGTCTAAAACAATTTTTTGTGTTGTAGAACACCCGTCTCGGAATAAATCTCATGACCATAAGCCTACTTACTGTGGTGGGCAAATGCGAGCCCTTCTCCGGCGAGATTGTGGGGTCAGCTGTTGAAGGATGCCATCTGCCCGATGTTGTTTCCAATGCACGCTGCGAGGTAACTTCAAATGGTTGCGATCCAATTTGAAGTTCTGCTTTCTTCGAGGAGTTGAACCAGGTAGGTCGAATCTCTCCTCTTACCAGTCCTTTTATACTGTGAAGGGTGATCACGCTCATCACCTCATTGGCTGTGCTCTTCCCTCACTTGATTGGCTGGGCGTCTGAGTGTGGCTGTTCCATTCACCTCCCTGCCCCAAGTTCCAACGCATCCATTTGTACGGGGAGTGACTACAAAGTAAGCTGGCAAAAATTATACGTACATTCGACAAGAAAATTAAGTGCACATATCCCAAATAGAATGGTAATGCCGTCTAATCTACCAAGAAAATGAGAATGGATGCCATTGGCTGTTGATCACATGATCTAAAAGTCTGCTATAATCCCTAGGATTTTTAAAAGTTACAAAAATAATCATCTGTCATATTCTTTCAGTAGAAAAAAATACTGAAACATTTGCTGTGTGTGAATAGACTAGGGTGTGATCAACCTTTCTGCGCAATCCCTTGTATTATTGCCAGTGTTACAGAGAAACACCTGTCTGAGGATAATACAATGTTTACAAAATGCCCATTAGGGAAAGGGTTAAGGTAGTTTGTCAGAAAGCAATGAGCATGTTTATTTCCTCGCATATAAGTAGCCTCGAGCGTATTTTTATTGATTTCATGCAAAGAGGTGTTAGTAAAAAAGAACTATTGATTGGGCCAACAAAAGACTTTTTATCTCTCGGTTATAATTTATGTATGACGTATTATTCCGTGCTATTGTTGTTTGGTGCAATTCCAGTAACATGAACCAGTATTTTGGAGGGCGATTCTTTGTATTGAGTCTTGTAACACAAAAAAGGTAACGCTCATAAATTGGAACAAGAATACGATGTCTCCTAAAATGTAACCTTCTGTTCTTGGTACTATCACCTCTTGATATTCACATACCAACGTTTTAAATTTACATCAGATGAATAATTCATTAGATTTTCCTGATGAACTACATGTGATCTCTTCATGTTAAAATGATTGAATATTAAACTTCCTAGAATTTTCCATGTCACAAATGCAAATGAAAAGCTGGATATTTACACCGTGGGATTTAGTGCCTTCCCTTGTGAACAAGTGAAACGTTATTCCAAAGTCCAGGGTGGCAATTCTTCAAATTAAACTAAATAGATGTGACCTCTCGTAGAGCTTCATGGCATGACATATCAGTGTTCTTAAAGGTAGTCCAAGTCAATTGACTTAATGCACCAACTCCCCGTGAGTCTTTCTTAATGTTGTTCCAGATTGTTTCTCACAGGAAAGTTTCCATTACAGTATTAGGTCATATCCAGGTTTTCAGCTTTGTACGTTTTCATGACACCGAGGTTTTCAGACTTGCCGTCTCGATTAACACCTTGGTAACTACAGGGCAAGAAACACCAGTAGTTTACTTCAAAACACCAAATCCCTGAAAAATATGAAAACTAAAAATATTGAAGGATCAATTCCTCTTAGGACGAAAGAAACCTCAGAATAAATCTCAAATAATCGATACTCCAGTAATTAGATTTGTCACTTACGAGAATAAAGCTCATTTCTCTGGATTTGCAAAAAAAAGGAAATTATTTAAGAGCAATCAGCTTGAAATTGGTGTTATTACAAGGTAGATGTAAGATTAACATTGGGAATCGTTTTGCAAGGAGCTGGATTGCATGCAATGTCATTCTGTAACTAAGGAAAATAAGGTTGGAATGGATCATTTTCTACCGCCCTGACTTAGTGAAATGTTTCGCAAAAGAAAAGTGAAATTTAAGATAGGTGATCAAATGTGTACTGTATCTCATTCCCCTCTCTTATAATGTTTTAGCAATTGGGTGACCAAGGGCAGGGTTAGGTGGACTCACCCACGAGGAAAAGAATTTGTATACTATTTTTAGACAAAGTTTACACTTTTTGCAATGTTTTCTTGGTGAGCATGCTTTCTTGCTTGTAGTGATCCTCAGATTCACCTCTGGTGCAACACCTACTGACTGTATATATAGAAAGGTAAGAAAGCTAAGAACAAATCCACTACTGACTGTATAGAGATCAACATGACAGCCAAGCCTTTTCAATCCACATACTCGCAGATCATGTGTTGCAGGCATTGGTGCGGGGTTTGAACCCACGACTGTCAGTGCCGCACGCAGCACAGCGCTGTAAACCATTCGGCCACTCCGGTTTGGCTGAGTCAAGTAGAAGTTTGTGAAATTTAATTTCCTCCATAGGGTGTAATCTACAATATTGTGTGGTAAATCGGCTTTACCAGTATAATTCACTCGTTTAAGTTTCAACGGCTGTAACGTGTTTTAAGGAAACCTACAGTCTTTTAATTTGACTAAAGGAACTGGGTGCAGCAAATGGGACGGCAAGTTGCAGCTCAGGATGATGGCTCTCCAAGCCCACAGTGGACTATATCAACACTAGATCTAACAGCTTCATCCTTATTTGCACTTACCTAACGGAGTAAGGCCTCAAAATCTCTACTGACTGCCAGAAGAGTTTGGTGCGTTAGATATCAAGGATCTCTCTTCAAGGTTTCTCGTGGATAAAGGTAAATAAAATCTGCTTGAAATAAAAGTAACTGAGGGTGACTGCGCCAAGAGCAGATATCAATTTCACCGAGATAAATTTTCACCAGTAATTTCAGACTTTTTGGTTTTTTGTCACGTTGTACAAAAACAGAATTCTTGCCTGAAAGGTCACTACTAAATGCTGAACACACTAACTCAAACCTCAGGAATACTGTGTAAATTCTTCCGGATATCTGTGTGGACTTGTCTGTCGCCTTCACTGACCTTCAGCGTGGAAAGGTAAGAAAGCTCAGAACAAATCCATTGTCCATTTCCTTTCTACACAATCACCGAAGGATCCATTGTTTGTGAGATTCAGAATGTCACTTTACATCTTTGGTTACGAGATATCGCAGCTATCCTGTTACAGATTGAAAATGTTTTTATGTTTTTTTATACTGTAACATGTTTGTGTAACTGACTACGTTTCAATTTCTACCCTTGATAGTCTTTTGTCTTGATTGAGTGAGATTCTGCAAAGGCATGATGTGCCAAAGCCATAGAAAGTGTTTCGAGTTTTAATCCATATTGTTGGCTCGTTCACATTCAGCTCAGTGACTGAATAAGGGGACCCAGAGGATTTAGGGAATACCATGGGACTTTTATGATAAGTGGGCCTACTTTCAGCTGCAGTCATTGGTGGAAAATTTATTTACAGATAATCATGATGTCAGAACGTTTTTGTGTAACATAGCAACCACCAACGTTGTGTAGTTCCCACACTCCTTGATTTTTTTGGGGATTTTTTTCTGCTGTTTACAAATTACTTAAAATCACACCGGATTATATTGGATGAAATTGGTGACTTTGAAACAAATTTAATAGAAGTAAAGATCGTTCCGGATAAATTTTTCTTTTCATTCTAACAATCAACAAATACAGTTGGTTTTCTTTTCTTCCTGTTCCATAAAAATGTCTCCTTGTTATATTTCCATGTGAGTAGATTTTAGTTGATGTTGCATTACTTCAAGTTCAAAAGTTGTGCAAGATTCCTTCTCTTGTGATTTGCGTCTAATGTAACTTTGATATTGAAGAATGATCTGCCAATACTATGGCTCAAGGCAATACCCTCCCCATTCATTAGACCATCTCTTTTCTTAATATGCTACTTCCAGATCACATTAGGGATAAAATTGCTTTTCCAAATGATAGATGGTAAATCTTGTCTAGAAAATGCATGCAACAAGAATGACTAGAATTGACAATGGACAAAAATGTAGATGAGATGCCAGAATTATGATCGCCAAGGAGAATTTGTTGTACTAATGCCGAAACAAAAAGACAACGAGAAGATGCCATGTTGTTCAGAATAAATTCTAATGTTATTGCTATTTCCTAGTGTTCCGACAAACGGAAACAATCGCAATGAATTCAATGTGGAATGTATTTAAACATTCATAATTCCTCTTGTCAGTAACATCAAGATACCAATTGGAACTATTGAAAATCGTAGTATATTGTGTTGTTGGCTTTTAAAACGTTTCTGTTGACATTTTATGGAAAAAATGCAATCCTTTTTATTCTCAAATTCAATTATTTTGTCATTTACCTTTATTCTAAGTCAGCTTGTTCTTTAGACTTTAAATTGTTTTACTTCAGCTCCTCACTTTGGCTGTGTTTGCAATTGATAACAACTTATATCAAACAGCATTGGAAATGGTAAAGAAGTTTTAAATCTCTGCGGAAACATTTTAAAAAGTTTTTTTTATCAATTAAATGATTTTCTTAAAGTTACAAGTGGATTATATGAAGGGTTGAAGTGGAAGGTTCGATTTGCACATAATTTGACCGGAAATTGTCAACGTTCGAAATGCATGATAATTGGCTCATTGTTTGTGTTGGAAATTTTAATGAATAATTTAAAATAATTTAATTTATAAACTTTTCAGTTGATAGACGAACATATCTTTAGAAAGATAACAATGCAGTTCAACCCAAGTGATCAATTTTGTGATGTTTCAAGTTATTTTATGTCGACTCAACTTCCAAACAACTTTCCTTCCTTATTGACGGACTGAAAGTTACTCATGTAAATAAATTAAGTTTGTTAAATTTCAACATACTACTGTGCTTAGTACAAATCATGATGCCTTTTTAAATGTCAGTAAGAAGTATATGAACATTTTAACCATTTGACATTAATATTTATTTGGAAACGGCATTTTAGGGATGAGTTAAAGCGTACTATAATGAGTTTTTTATGTGTTCTCGGGATTTTTACAACGATGCGTAGAATGCTTTGTGTGTTTAATGGTTCCAAAAACGAGTGTTTATTACAATACGGGGGCAAATGTTACTCAAAACTCTTTTAGCTGGGTTTAATTCCATAATATATGACAACTTCATTGCCACTGAAAATAGATTATCTAGCATTTCAAAGGAACCATTGAAGTTCTTATTAATATTTAAAGAAAAACAGTTAAAAAGACATTACCTAATCTCAGTGTTTCTTGTGATTTCCATTTTATGAGTCATTATGTTGGATGCTGAAGCATCAATTGATATAAAAGGAAATGAAATTGTCCTCAGGCTACATTCAGTAATGGTTATATTCAGCTTCATTAGGCAGCTCACTCATAAACTCCATCAAGAGAAAGACGATCCAGATGTTACAAACGAATGAATGATTGTGTAGGTCTTTAAACATGCCTAGAATTATGTCAGTTCCGAATAATAGGGTTTGTATTTATCTATACCAGAACGTAAAAGCTATGCTTTAAACGATACCCTTCTGTTACTACAGTTCGGATTAAGTAATTTTGTTGATACTTTTAATTCTGCATATGACTAGTTACTGGTACTAAAATATCACAGTGTCAATCAAGTACTTGACCGGGGTCTGGCGGCGTTAAATTCGGCGTTTCAGTGTGGAAATCGTCATGCATAACATAATGTTGTACTCTGGCTATTCCGACTGTACTACACCACAGTTGACCAGTTTTTCATTTTTGTATGAAATACTGTATATAAATGGCACCAGTTGAAATGATGAGGTAGGAAGGTTCATCATACCAAAATCTAATTTTAAAGTTGCATCTTCAACCTGAATACCAACCAATTATTATATTTTATGTACATCAATACCGCATAACCCTCGTAGAACACAAACTTTCTTTTGTAATTCTATTATCCTGACATCTTCATTGTGTAATCGATGCTCTGACTTTTAAATACAAGAATTATGGAGTCTAAAATAATTATCTTTGTGTCTATTGTGTTGATTTCTTTACAAATATGATATAACAAAAGAGGCTGTGTCGGTGCTAGTGGAAATAACATTGTAGTGTGAGATATTATAAGGTACAGTGTCTTTGACTCTGTCAATATTATAACAAATAAGGAGTAGTTCCATTGACGACTTTCAGTACGTGACACTCAGCTCCATATTTCTGTGCACTCGTGACTGTGTCTTTCTTTGTAAGGTAATTGAATGAGAGAGAAAAACAATTTCTAAAACAAACTGAACCAGGTCCATTAAATGTCAAGCGATGCCTATCAATAGAATCTTCTTTGTTTAATGGCAAAGAATTGATGGATCACACATGACATTTAAATACATTGGAATGTAATCAAAGGCGCTGCAATAAAAAACTTAAAACTGGTTTTAGGTAGGTAAAAACGCACATAGTGTTTTGCATTGAAACTGAAGTATCAGATGTCTAGGATATTAATCTTTCTCTTATTTCAATCCTTGTTATGACGACAGAACTGTGGTGTCGATTACATGGAGAACAGGAATAGTTGGCATCGGTGTCGAAAAAGTACTTAATAATTGTTTAAGAACTAATTATGCATGCGCCAAATGCAAAAAAAAACTGCCAACATCTTTACTTTGCATTCTCAATAACAAGTTTTCCCTTTTCCGTGTTCCTTCGATCTTTGGAACATTTTCCAAAAATATTGTTTTCGTTGCCAAGTTAGTGTTGTTTTTAATGGCTTGAAGATGTATTTTGGCCTCGCGCGTAGCCGTGGGTGTTCAGCATTCAGGTGCTGAAAGGAAGCTTTTGGGTGCATTTGGCCTTCCATGATTTAATTTTGTGTTGTTGCTGGTGGAAAAATTTCCCTTCAAGAGAGGAAGCTTTTGAGAGAAGTTATGTGGTTTCAAATCATAAAACACAGGATGGGGCAGGCCCACCTTTTAAACCTTATTACTCCATCAAAGGAAGTTTTTTAAAGACGTGAACATTACATTTTTGTTTGTTCATCCGATTTTGACCTTACGTGACTGAAAAAGTTTATCCTACGCCTCCTGCTGGTACAACCTCCTTCTAGTATGTATATCAAAATAAATGAGAGAAAACTTAGGGCACATGAAACAAGAACAAAAAAGTAAAAAAGTATGACGTCGTGAAAAGTCTGTACAGGCTGGCTAGTTGCCAGGGCGTAGCATGATTTTGACATCATTATGACATCGGTGTAAACAAATTCCCACCAATGATTGCAGCTTATAGTTGGCCTACTTATCATAAAAGTGCCAAGGTCTATTCCCCAAATACTTTGGACCCATCGAATCAAGCCGGCCCTGAACGAGCCAGCAATTATAAGCAATAATATGAAATTCAGTGAGTGTTATTTCTGTAAATCAACTCAAATTTTAATACAACATGAAACAGGATGATTTTAATTGAAATTGTCAGCGTTTTGATTGATCTGTCTCAGAAGTGAATTTTCAGTTGTTATAAAATTTAATTGTTTTGCAATATTTTACAACAATGGTTTATTGAAAACTATTGAGACCTATTCATGATGATCTTTCGTTCTTTTGGTTGCATGTAGGATCTCGCTATTACTAATGGAATATATGTTGCAATTTGTGAACAACAAAGGCACTGCTGTTCAAACGTTTTTGTCTATTCGGTGTACAGTACCAAAAAGGGGTGAAGGGGTCTCTTATAAGGTAACAGGAACAAATAAAAAAGAGAAAGCCTTAACGTTCTGTACATACCGGGAAAAAAAATTTCAATCATTACTGTGATAAGTCTGGTGGACTTCGTCAAGTTGAGCCGTGTTCATACGGGGAGTTAGCTTTAATAGCAGCGTTGCCACTTTTGGATCGGTCCAGAACCATTGAGTTTTGACACGAGTGTTGACGCTTAGTGTGAATGATGTAATTGAAATTCATCTGTTCCTTCCAAGCGTCAATGCCAGCATCAACGGA
This sequence comes from Haplosyllis leylae, assembly GCA_038406175.1. Lineage (NCBI taxonomy): Eukaryota > Metazoa > Annelida > Polychaeta > Phyllodocida > Syllidae > Haplosyllis > Haplosyllis leylae. The sequence continues at coordinate 5,678 of JBCAUG010122686.1, read as the reverse complement.
AAAGTCAACGTTGACGCTCAATGTGAATACACCTTTAAGCAAGTAAGCACGTAGTAAGCCGGAAGTTGCTTGAAGGATGTCTGGATTGAATCTACGTCAACGTACATCACAAATAACTGAATATTGCGACGTGTGTTGAGCACCTTTGGGCATTGATAACTCATTTACATCTGACTTAATAATGTCTCTACATTTCTTATTGTCGATATAATTACACCGTGGAAGGATATGAACCCATTTCTTTCCATTCCATGTAAACATAAATACGCATCGCGGGGCACTTACTGCTGGGACATTTCACAGAAAAATGGGACTTTTATCTATGAAAATGAAATCGATCTCCAGTGATTATAATCCTCTTCGTAGATTAAATTGCTTAATGTTGTGGAGTGTGGGGTTAAATGTGATTATTTGAAGTATAAGGTCTTGACTGGTCATGAATGGGCGACATATTTATATTTCGTGTTTGCGCATTGCATACTTTTCTGAGACCTTCGTGAAGTGGGAAATGATCAACATCAAGAACGCTGTCTCAAAAAATCCTGATTCAATCTAGAAACACTGCCTTTTTTCGTGTAGTGTCTCTGATTTCGAATAACGAATTCTAGGCTTGACTGCTTAATGGAAGTAAAATGAATAGCTCTACGTCGGAAAAAGAATGTCGAGCATTGGCTTTGAATTGCAAATCTGTAGTAAGCATTGTGTAAGAATGACCGAAATAGTTCCAGGACATTGAAGCTGAAAGAACCGTACAACGAAATGGTGAGAATTAAACAGGTTACTTTGTGCCAGTCCCATTGAATAAAGAGGAAAAAGTTGGATTACAAGAAGCCGTTCTCGTTGTCTGGACCCTGCAAGGGCCTTATATCTTTTCCTCTGAGCTACCTGTCTTTTAGTTATACTAACTTCTGACTGAAACAACATTTAAGCAGCTTTGGAATCCAATAACTTAATGATAGATTGCAAAGTGTTGTCCAGGCCTAATTTTCCAAAGGTAGCTAATTTCCTGCTGTTTTTCTACATTACTCCCACATTAGAGATTTTGTAGGTTCTTACTGAGATAATTCATCAAAATTTAAAGTTTCTATGGCTTCACATGACTGATATTTCCATTAGAAGAGCCACTGCTGTTTTAGAGGTGAAATATATGGCACGCAAAGTGGTTATCAAAGGCTTGCTGGCAACTGCAGGAGTTCGCAGTAAACAGGCAAGACCAGTTTTCTTTTGCCCGTTTTTGGAACTGTGTCTTATTATTGGGGCCAAGACTCTCCTTCTTAATTTCATCTGTGAGTGTGACATAATCAAAGAGTGTGGTCTTCGTTACTTTCAATGAGAAGGTACCTTACTCATTGTTAGATCGTAAGTTCAATGGAATCTACTTTTGTTCAGCATTCATAGTGAGAGATTTATTCATTTTACCACATGGGACCTTCGTGTTTTCTGGAGATAGTTGCACTAGGTTGGTCAGCTGTAACACTTTGTCTGGAGCTCATAAATTGTTCGATACAGCCACATGTGGATGAAGGAGTCTATCGCTACTGTTTGGTCTTTACGAGAAATCCAACAATAGGATTTGTATTGAGATCATTACTAGCTTTACTACAGCTTATACGTACATATAGGATAATGGTGAATTTTTCTCTTCCTTCCATGCAGATAGTGCCTCTATAGGGTTTAACAAGGAGGATGGACCAAATAGAAATGCTTTATCCCAGACACACCTTTTTAGCATGATCATATATGGTCTGGTGGAGCTCTTCAGTAACATTTTAACATAAGATGGTTCTGCTCAGGATCTAAGTGAACTTAGAGTGGACAAATAAAAAAAACTAGAAATAATACACACTTCTGACTTGATGTGACGTGACCTAACAGCCCCATCAAAATACCCCATTATAGCAGTGTGTAAAGTTTTGAGAAATTTCACTGTCTCAATGTTAATTAAGATAGAGATTACCATTTATTTCAATGGGCTTGAAGGCCAACTTGATCAAACTTTATCCCTTGATCATTGTCAATAATTTGCACAATAATTTATTTCATTCGGATATGTGTGTTTAGCAACGTTAATCGTCACAAGAAAGACAGGAAATTATTTTGCTTTTCTCTTTGTTTTAAACTTAATTAACAATCATAAATCGTGCCCGGAAACGAAATTCATGATTTGACTCGCGGAAGTCACTCTAATTCCTTACTGAATATAATAATATAACTAAAAAGGGTCGATATCGTGCTGCAAGGAAAATCAAATCAATTTATCACTTAGCAGGATCACTTACACTTCGTGGCCAAAGCAATTTCCACATATCTACCTTGTATCAATTATTCAGGACCCATTCTGTGATTCTGATTAAATCTTGTTAGTGCCCTCAAATTTAATTAGGCTTACATCAAGAAACCAGGAAACAAAACAGAAGTTAATTCTAGGAGTAGTTACATCCATGGACACATCCATATTTGTGCCATGTACAACATGGACGATTCAAATTTAGCTTAATGTTTGTATCCATTGTAAGTCTCGAGGAAGTAATTTCCTATGTATTCCTTTTCTTACTTTGATGCAAAAAATGTCATCAAAATCTTTGACTTCTATTTTAATTTCAAGAAAATTATCAAGCCGCGATGGAATAGATGTAACGAAACGACACAATAGTTAATTACACAAGCAATCCCAAATATTTTGTGCTAATGAGCGTGAAATAATTCATATATCATCGGAATCATTGAGCAAATGACAGATTAATGGGTTCGCTTGTTTAGGTGCAGCTGCCAGTTGGCACCTTCCGTGTGCACAGCTTCAATTGATGTTAGTGTCTCTACAGCTTTGTCTTTTGTTTCAATTGCCATCGTGTTGTCTTTCTTTCCAGACGATTTCTGAAGCTTCAACAGAAACTTTGCTCCGGTATAATTGAAGACACAGACCAGTGACGGTGTCTGAAAACGTGCGGAGGGACAACAACAATGGATATGTGTTTCTGAATTTCATGGATTTAGAGCGTTTCAGGTTAGTCAGTTGTTGTCTACCGAAGCAATAAATTAAGGAAAGTTTAGCCAAGTTTATTTGTGAAATGAAATCAGTGTCGAAGCAGGATGTCGCACGATGACAATGCTCAAGTAAGGTCGCACAACAAACTGAAGCATGCTCTCCAAGTTGGTTACGTACACTACAAACATTGAGTCGAATGGTGGTGGTGGGACTCTCCTCGGAATACGCAAAGTCGCTATTTCTGAGCACTGTAACCAGTTCAGATCTTAAATCTGAACTAGGTAATGATCTATTTAAACCCTGGGGCAAAAAGTAGGTTCGAAATAGGAAAGTCGATCTATATTACGGTTACACGTTATTTATAAATCAAACAGCCAAATAAACGAAGCAAGCCAATAAACGTCTCAGCATGGTAATAACATAGAAATATGCAGAGCTTGGAACTAATTTGCAGATCTCCTTATTTCCCGTTAATCTTCGCAATTATTCACATCTACAGAAGAAGCTTTATTGAGATATGGTATGAGATTCCACGCAAATTCGTAGATAGATTATATGTGGATTATTTAAGCTGCAAAGAAAATATTACAGGGACTGATTTGATCACAGAGACTTATTAGTGTCATTGTGAGGGGATTTCTCGGTTGAAGTTTTGGATGATGTCAAATAATGTCTAAAATGTCTTATACTTGAATTTAGGAGTTACAGACTGATACAACAAAGACAAAAAAGGTTTATAGACTGCATCATCAGTTGAAGGACACGAGAAAACCGTCATAGATTTATATCATACGCGCTTGGTACAGGCAAATGTAACGTAGTAGTTCAAATGTGACGCTCGAGTTTAGAATAATAACCTTGGATTAGATTGATTAGATTAGATTTATTCAAATACACTTCCATAACTCATACATTGTAAGATTATGCCGTATGCACTTGACATATTCGGAAGAAATTTTACGAAGCATGAGTTACAATTTGAACTGTCGTTAATAAGACACGGCATCTTTAATTGAAAAATTGTTCGTTAAATGGTTTTCAGTACTGAGGCCCTTTTTTGCACTGGGTCCCGAGTTCGGTTACAACGAACCCTTGGTCATATCAAGCAATTTTTTCTTTGCATCAAAATCATTGGCGGCAATGGTTAAAGTTCGTTTTTGAACTAGTGCCCACTTAGAACCAGCATTTTCTGTTTCATACTATATGTAGAGGGGACTCACTGTATTGTAATTATAGCAGGACTATGGTGAACACGCTGAAATAAATTTTTCATTATATCCGCACTGCGATCAGTTTAATTGAGATGGCAACAGCGAGCCATTAATGACTGCAAGTGCATTATACGATTCTGAGTGTAATGATGTCACAATCACCAACCGCCCAGGAGAGTTTTCCTCGGATACTACATTGATTATATATTGTCGACAACTGAGGGAGCAGCTAATTAGTGACGTGAATAACCTTTGTTGAAGCAGAAATGTTTATTCCTGACCGACGTGTGAGAGATAATTAAATACCATTGTAATATGACGGTTTATAAGCAGATGAAAGTGACATATATTAGCTTTCTAAATATAGGATTCTGTGTAAGTCAATTACAGGCATATTTTGTTAATTGATTGCCAGACATATCAATGTCGTTTCATGATAAATTCTTCCATTGTGATAATATAATAATAATAATAATTTATTTACTCTCATACGTTTACAGTAACAACTCGTAATTATGTACATGAAAAGAAATTGTGAAAATAAACAAAAACGTTCATGGTCATTATACAACTAGTATGAGAGAAGGTTTCACCATAGACCAGTACTGGTCGTATACCGTAGTATTTGGTGTCCTATGTTATACATAAATAATTAGTCAGAAAATAGAAACGTGCAATTAGCGACTAAGTGTTAATTATCCAACTTGAAACATGTGAAGAATAACAAGAAAAACAGTGTCACAGTATCTGTTTATACCTAAAATCCCTAGTCGACGCATTTATTGTTTTTATATTCGAATACTTTACTCTTCATGTGGATATACGTCCCCTTTTTCTGGCAATTGTCTTGGATAGCAATAGTTGTACTATTCACATATCACATATATGTTCTAATTTTAATCATTTTACTACTCGTTTTATGTTAAGAGGCATGACAGCCTATAAAGGTTTTCATCACGAATAAAAAATATTACTCGATGTGTTTATGCCTTACACTAATGTTCCATGTAACATTATAGCAATGTGTTTGTACCTTTCACATAATATCTGATGCAACATATACATACATCTTAGTTTTCTGATTCGTGTTTGTACCTTGCGCATCTACTCATATTGATAACGAATAAATTTTTATACCCAACACTGTTTGGTTTTAGTCAACATAGCCTTAGATGAATTTTACTTGCGAGTACTGATTTTATACCTATAACAACAATCCATATGTACCTAAGCTCCGTTTAGACCCGGAACAGGCCGTGATTTACACAAATCTCATTTAACGTTTATACCCACAATGGGATGAAACATCCGACTACAAAACATTGCTAAGCCAGTGTAATCGTAGTCTGCGTTGCTCCGCGTCCTCTGTTTAAACCTAAAATAACAACTCTACATCACGGGCAATTTGACTTGTGTCGAAGTAGTTGAGTATGATGTTTAAAAGTTTCACCACAATTGGCACATTTATACCGTTCGGTTGA
>JBCAUG010122575.1:0-21174 GCA_038406175.1 Haplosyllis leylae | reverse complement strand
TCCCATTGAAGTCAGTTATTTCTGACACCCTGTCAGAAATTAGTGAAGAAAGTTTAAGCTGTCAGAATTACTGATTGGACATTATTCAGACATTTTTGAGCATGTGCTTGGTTTTGTCATTTGTAACCTACTTCTAAATTGAAAACTTGAAAAATGGCCATGTCACTCAGATCACAACACTAATATGCAATTTGTATTGCAAAAATTACTTTTGTAAGGTTAGCAGTGGAGGCTGCACCATTCAAAATCTGAAATTCCCTTAGACTTCCATTGTAAAGCTTTTGTCAGAAATTAATGATATTTCTGTTTTAGTCCGAATTTTCTGAAGTTCCTTCAGGGTGTTCACTTGAGTTTTTCACAAACACACAAGGTTGGCAATGTTGGCATTATTGCCGACTTTGTGTTCTCACATATTTGCCATTTTTGCCTTTATTTTCATCAACTGATGTTAGTAAATGGGAATAAGAAGTCATGTGGTATATGAGGATTGTATTTTAGGGTCAAATGCTACATTGGACTGGCTGATTTTTAATGATAGGACCAAAACGAAGTTGCCAATGTTGGCATTCTTTTATTGCGGAGAGATTGTGAAAAACTTGATTTGGTTTACTTCAATTTATGAGGTGGCTCGTTAGAGCTACCTATGTGGCTGATGGACAGATTTTTGGCCTGTTGTTTTGGAACGGGGGGTAGAACTGTGCTCATACACATTTGTAGTTACTGTACAGGGTACTAACATGTGGTGATGGGTACATATAGTTCCCTTGTGGGTACCGTTTGGATTCCTAACGAAGCAGATGATAAAAGCTCCGTCAGGGGATTGAAGAAATACGTCAATTACTCTGCAAACACAGTAACGTTACGGCACACCTTTTACTTGACATTTTCGTCTGTTACTTGTTTACATCATTGTTATTTTACTGTTTGCGGTAACAGAAACGGGATTTGTGTGCAGAAGTACTTTTTTTGGAATTGTATTGTTTGTTTTCAATTGCGTCATGTAGTTTTTTCTCTTAGTTAGACCAAACAATGCCTGGAAAAAGTATTTCCCATATTTACTGATTTTGTCCCAAATGACTCTATTCTCCCTTTACTCGCCGTACTCGTTCATTTGTGAGTATTACGTGTACGAGCCATCTGAGTGGAATTGCTCCTTGACATTTAGCGTCCTCCAGCAACTGATGTAAATAGACGCCACGTATAAAGACGCAGCGTCAACCACCTGAGAGTCTTGTGACAGACGTCGTGTGTTTGCAGGGTCTTATGACCGAACTGGGTTGAACATCAGTCTCGCTCTGCGGGATTCAAAATCCTAAATTGGAACAGGGTAGATTATATAGTTGAACAAGCAGGAGACAAAGTCTCTCGCACGAAGTTGACTTAAGGGTGAATTTTTTTGGGTAGAGTCAAATGTCCTTGTCCGGCAATAGATGCAGTGCTTGAAGTAATGTAACTTCAGTAAATATTTTATTGAAAGTGAAGCAATTTACCAAAACTTGACAATATACTAAATTTAACAGAAAAAATTTCCGTTGTTTTTGTGAAGAATGAATACCCCAACAAGTTTTGTTGTTTGATTTCTTTGAAGTAGCAAAACTTCAGTATCAAGGCTGTTTTATTAAAACCCGTAATACTCAGTTTGCCCCACTGATCACCCATCCTCATCACCCAAATGTCACATCACATGACGTGTCACATGACGAACCATTGAAGCGAAACCGCATCACGAAACCGCTGAAACCGCACGCGAACACGACCTTAAATACGAACACGGCAACAACCGGGAGATCAAACCACAACAGCATCTCCGAAGTCAGAAGATTTACAAGCAGAGAAGAGAAGAACAAGAAACTGGTGAATCAAAATGTAAGTGAATTTTTCACATTATTTGCCGTAGTCCTTTTTAGTTTCTAAGTTTTATTTATTTTATATGTGAGAATGTCAAAGTAGTCACTTCATGAAAAACCAAAAATATGATTTGTTGTCGATTTGTGAAATCTGCAAAGCTCAAAAGACGAAAGAGAGAGGAAGTTCATCTGAGCATGCTCAGAAAGGAAGAATTCTTATATTATGAACATGAAAAGTGAATATGATTTAAAATTAGAATTTATTCATTACGGATCAAGTGAATAAAGGTTAAAAGGCTTAATTTTTTTAGTTAAAAGAATGTACAACAAATTAAATTTGGAGTTATTGATCAGCATTTAGAAACCTTTAATTATTTTATTCGTTGCCCCTGCATTACGTTGCAGCAAAATTTTATTTTCCAAATGTAAAATGCACCAAACATTCGTGTTTTTCCTATTTTGGATTTGAAATTAGGTGAATTCATCTGATTAGTTAAATTAGACAAGTGCTTCATGGAAAGTGGAATCTATTATCTGTGAACAGTAATTTTTCACACATAATGTATTCAGCTGTCTATGGATAGTGAAATTCATTTTTCACTATACAAAGAGAGTGCTCATTCACTTTGCACTATCCATACATAGTGCTACGTTACATTTAACTATCCTATAGGGAATTGAAATAATGAAGAGTTCACATATCCATGAACAGTCAATTCCAGTATTTATGTGCAATTAGATGAATTACTCCTATTCATCTTATTCAGCAAGATCCAGAACCAAAATAGGAAAAACACGATTGTTTTAGGGGAAGGCAGAGCTAAAGGAAAGTCCTGAAGATAAGCAATCCCATGGTCCTTCTATCATAGGAAGGTGCGGAGATTTCTGGGAGGGGGTCAGTTTATTCCGTTACACTGCGCCAGATCTTTCCAATCATTTTATACGCAGAGAAACGAAAAACTTCATTTTTGATCAGCAAAGTTTGGCGATGACAGAAAAATGTTTTGTGCAATGAGGAATGTAGCAGACTTGAAATTATATACTAATTTTCATGCTCCAACAAAAGACAAGTTTTGCATGGAGTTTATGACCTCCGTGGGTGATGCAGCAATTTATTTTTACATGGCAATGTTATCAAGTATTGGAATGGAGATGGTGCCAAGTTCCCATTCATTGATAAATTCTGTTTATTTCTTCAAGAAAATACCTACACAATTATATTTTTTTTATATTCCCTCCAGCAGTTCCATTATGTATGGTTATTTTAAGATTTTTTGGTTCAAAATTTTCTAAAGACTTCAAAGATTTGCCCGATAGTGTTGAAACTTTTTGGAAGTAAATTTTAGTTTGTTCAGGTGAGAAAATGAAGAATGCGAATACCAATGTTAAATTTATACAGCAGTTCTCAAAAGTGAAATATCACCAACTTTTGTTGCAAAGGGAATGGAATCGAAAACAAGTTCCATCATTTACCAGACCAGATCTGTCTTTTCCATTTATATTAATTTTAGTCGGTTTGGTATAAATTTGATATTTTTTTCTGAAAATGGGAAAATGGGAATCATCGTGAGTAATAATCTTATGGATGCAGACTTTGATAGTACCAAGAAAAGATCAAATTTACGGCACTGAAGCAAACACTTTCTTGGTGTATTTACACCTGTCATTTGTTGAACTATTACCATTGCGATTCTTTAAATTTGAAGAAAAAGAGAAGTTTAAAATGTCTTCTACACCCATTTTTGTTATTCTGAGATTCTGCTATTTCTACAAGCACTGTGTGTCTGGGAACTAACAGTCCCCCAAGTGCAATTATCCATCGCGTTTCCTTTGTGAATGAATTAAATGAAGCTGGAAGTAACTTAAATGTTTTCAATATTGTACTCATTCCGAAGTGGATCAGGGTCCATTTATGTGTGCCTGCCATTGTCATTGGCTGTTTTCGGTTCTTTTTTTATGACGTAAATTGCACTATAGCAAATCATTGTTGTACATGGGGTTCGTGATGTTAATCTTCACGCTTGTCCCTAAAATCGACACAATCCAGCTTTAACGAAATACTCGAAGTTGGTACTGTTGGCATTCTAAACGTCTTATGCAAATAAAGTGGAAATAGTTGTCAACCAAACATATATTTTGATTGGGGCTTTAAGTTTGCAAGAGTTTATAAATGTGAACTGAGTAAAACTGATTACCGTAATTTGGTGTATTTCAAGGAAACGTTGTCGCATTGACCTGTCGGTCAACTTATATGTTGTTTGCATTTATTGCATTCCTACTGCATTTACTCTTTTCTCATTCTTAAAACTTGACAAGGATTAATTTTAATTTTTAAATTGCAGGTTTTTGAGGCAAATTCTGGTGATATGCTTAGTTTTCGCCTGTGTGGCGTACGCTCAAAGGGGGTAAGTCTTCAAAACTACTCAGCAAAATACTGCATGAATTTTCATTACATGGATGTAGACTTAAGATTTTCGGGAATGAAATTATCATTATATCTGGCATTTTTTTTTACAAACTTTTACTACTAACTTTTTTTAATGTACATTCTGAAAAGCTTACAAGCATTGTTTGAGCAGCTCAGTGGTAGAGTGCTAGACTAACCACAATGGAATCCAGATCTAATCCCACCAAATCTCCCTTGTCCCAGTTGAAATGTAACACCAATATTACCTTATTTTGTCCAGTGTGTGTTGCCTTTGACGCGAATGATAAAACCAATGTTTTCTTCGATATAAAACAGGAATCAGCGAAATAATTATCGTTTCAACGGTCGACAACGCAACCCTCCGCCTAGCAACAACCCACGCAACAGCCGCCCACGTTTCAACGGACCGCCCGACGATGCACCTCCTCGCCCAAGTGACATGGATCGCCCTGCTGGAGACGATGATGATCAAACCCCTATGCAGCGTCTCTTGGGAAGATACATGAATCGAGGAGCGCGTGATGGGGACGCAGCGTCTGCTGATGGTCTCCGAGGAATCAGGGGCGAAATGGATCATCTACTGAACAGGGTAGGTGTCAGTTTGCTTCTGAATGGGTAATTGGTCCACAGACTGGGATATGTGCTAAAATGTTTAAAATCAGTTCTTTGGGACAGTATGAAGATTTTATACAAATCGTTTGATGAAAATAATGTCATAAGGCATTGGTAAAATGTAAAGCAATTTTCTACTTGTCTGGATAGAATATCCAATATCTCAGACATGACATCTTCTGCTTCATGGATCAGATGTTTTTTTTAATAATGGGCATACTTTTTTTCTAGCGCCTACTTCCACATTTCTGTGAGAGTGATGCCAACTGCACTGACACCGAAAAGTGTGTTCTGCTGAGACCCGAGCGTGATGATAATGAAGATGATGATGATGACGACAACGATGATGAAAGATGTTTCGGCCGATTTCGTGGTGATGATAGTGATGATGAGGATGATGAGAGTGATGATGATGATGATGATGATGATGATGATGATGATGATGATGATGATGAACACAGAAGGAGTGGTGAAAGACGCAGGTTTGGTGAACTACGCAGAGAGTTTGAAAGACGCAGAGGTGACCGTGAAGGACGAATGGAGGAAGAAGGACGCAGAAGGTTTGAAGAACGCAGAGAGGGTGACCGTGAAGGACGCATGGAGGAAGAAGGACGCAGAGAATTTGAAGGACGCCGAGAGGCAGAAGAACGCGGACGGGGAGAACGCCCAGATTTCAGTGTGTGTTTGCCTAGATGCAGTACAACCAGGGAATGTCGTCCGGGGCACGTATGCAGTGATGAGGGAGTCTGCCGCAAAGTACTCATTCAAATTCAAACCAAACTTTCTGCGTCAAACCTAGATTATATAAGCATAGTTTGTGCCTAATCTAAGCAAATTGCAAAAAATTCAAAATCAAATTCAAAAGTCTATAGGTTAGAGAAGGGTAAATGTTAGGATAAGGCTGCATGTTCTCCACTGCTGATCCAGAGACCGAGGAAGAGTGGACGAAGTGTTCATTTTTAAGTCTTTGTTGGGAAACCATGAACCATTCTCAAGGAAATCTGCACACGTCTTCCGTTGAGGAACTAGAACTTTCCTGCCACGAGTGTTTGTTTTCTTTGGGAAGTGGTGGATGTATGGGACCAACCATTCGTGCAGGTTTTGAGAATTTAAAATTACTGTTACATTATTTATTTTTAGCACCATGGCCCTATTCGGTGTGAGTCTGATGCAGACTGCCCAAACATTGATGTCTGTGCTGAAATCAGGAATGGTACTTGCAAGATCTGCTTGAGAGGATGTGACGTCACCCGGGACTGTCGCTTTGGGCATGCGTGTCGGGCAGGAGCCTGCCACAAGGTACCACGCCCAAGACCCTGCAACGTAAGCCAACCCCAGTGTCCAACTGACACCACTTGTACAGCAAAGCCAGAAATGCCAGATGATGTGGAAATGCCAGAGCTTCCAGATGGTATGGAAATGCCAGAGATGCTAGATCGGGTGAATGCACTAAACAACCGAGGGATGTGTCTGCCCAACTGTGTTAACGACAACGACTGTGTCAACGGGACCTCGTGTACAGATAACGTGTGCAAGCGTCCACCACCCACACCCTGTAGCAACAGTACTGACTGTCCAGAACACACCAGGTGCATCAAGAGACGCGGGCAGGAAGAAGGAAAATGCCTGCCTCGTTTCCATCCAAGACCCGGACCAGGCAGAAGGGGACCAAAACCAGGTGGACCAGGACCAAAACCAGGCAATGTAAGTAATTTCGTCACAAATCTAATGCTAATTCTTAAAACTGAAAGTGATCACAGCGAATGAGAAATGCTTCACATTAAAGTGGGCCTTGCGTTTTAACAGAAACATCATAGCCTAAAGCAGATAAATTCCATGTCTAAATATCAAAAATTCTAGAAATAGAGTTTAGATCTGAAGGAAATTCTTTCTGATATTGTAGTTTCTCCCTGGAAGGAGACCAGAGGGTGGCCGACCAGAGGATGGAAGACTAGAAGGTAGAAGACCAGATGGTGACAGACCAGAGGGAGGACCAGAGGGTAGAAGGCCAGAGGGTAGAAGACCAGAGGGAGGACTAGAAGGCAGAAGGCCAGAGGGTAGAAGACCAGAGGGAGGACCAGAAGGCAGAAGGCCAGAGGGTAGAAGACCAGAGGGAGGAACACCAGAGGGAAGAAGGCCTTAAGGGGCAGAGGAGGAAGACCAGAAAGCCCTGAGTGATTTGAAGAAACGAGACAACACCTGAAAATGCCCAACTTTAAAACGTTGTTTGAGTAAAGCAATCTTTCAGGCCTTTTTGCTAACAAGATACATTGTGCCGTGTGTGCTTAAATTATTTGACACGAAATCCACGAGAATCTGTCACAAACCCTAATAAACTATCCCTAATGGGTTCATTTCAAAATTGGAGATTGCAAGTTGATCTTTGAAAAAAAATTTATTTCAAACATTGTTGGGTTTGACGATTTCTGGTGGATTTTAAGTTGTGATAAAACCCAATTAGATGCTGATACTTTATGAGAGAATTTGATAAACAGACGAAAGGGGCTGGAACCCAGATCTTATTTTAATTGTTATTTTAGTAAAAAAAAATTTAATTGTTCAATTGTTGAATTTTTCGCAATCTCATATCGAACTGCCTTTATTTTTATGACGTGTCTTTCAATAAACTGGTGAACAGCAATTCGTAGTTTTGGACTCCTGAATATAAAGAGCACATATCATGTGACTTTTATGCGAGGGTCATGGGACGGCTGGCGGGTTGTTCTTTTAACAAAGCCTCATTGAAATATAAAACAATTAAAATTGTCTTCAAGGTATTTAACGATTGGAGAATTCTATCCACCGCAGGACATTATGAAAAATGATTAGAAGGTGACGGCGTCTGGTTTTCTTTTTCTTCATAATAACTCAATTGTATTGGGATATATCTGCTACATTCATGAAGTCCCTTTAATTTTCAAAACCTACATCATTGACCAATACAGTAAACTGTAAGTTACAAACTTTCCTCTTACGTTATCTGAAATTTTAGCTTAGAACATACGGTGGTAATTATACCCTGCACATTTGTGATAAAATCAGACACTTACGGCACATACGAGCCACCCCTGTGCAAGGTAATACATTATACGATTACCTTAATAAGGGTAGTACTATTATACAAGAGGGAAACTGCATTCTCACTTAGTGTATGGCCATAAATACCCAAACACAGTAAATGCTGACAGCTTAGAGCTGACTAGCCTACAATTACACAATACCCAATAGAAGGGCTCCATAAGGGGTATATCAGCTACACATGAGCCCCACATTGGGGTTCCCACTTAGACCTTGACAGCTAACACACGACCTAGCTTAAGTAGTGGAGTCCCATTACCAAAGGGCCAACCACATATACTGCCGTTACTTATTTACTTATTTACCGCCGAGTACAGAGACAGAAGCACTTATTAGTTAAAAGGACTGAGCTAATAAGACAACACCTGGTTTTACTGACAGCTTGTCCTTCCATTTCTGCAAACAGACAGTTTTATTATTCACAAATATCAGAAGGGCTGTCTAAAATCTCAAATAAAATACTACCTAATGTGCTGATCTTCGAGTACACTCAACGTAGACAATAGCCATTGACATGATATTGTGCTCAGTCATTCTTATGTTGGTTGACAACTAAAAATGTTCGAAAGCCAGAATTGAGGCAGTTGGAGAAATACGCCCATTGACGCAATGTTATTTTAGGAATCATAAAAGCTCATTATAATATTGTGAAAACTAGGCCATCTAATGTTAATTGTGGGAATGTCAATACAATTGCAATGGAGCCCAATCATGTGTGACCGGTACAAAGGCGCCATCATCGCGAATTTATGATTCTTTTCATTTCTTCTTCTGGCCTTGCCAATTTGGTATTTAATATAAAATGTAATCAACATTCATAATGGGAAATTTTTAACATACATTTTGAAGAAATCAAACCCGTTTCAGCTTAAATCGCACAAAAACTGTCATTTCTTCAATCTGGTAATTTCCGAAATCATCAGTTTGCTGCGTTTACCAAGACTGTCGCAAATGTCAGTCAACAGCGAAAACTGACGAAGGTTAACACTCAACGGAGTTGAACCTCTAGCCATAAGGTTAAGGGGGGCATTATTTATAGTAGGGGGCTGACTTATTATGCAATGGGGAGGTCTGAAATTACAGATCTACTACACGATGTTGGCTTTCGAGACGAGACATCTTATTTACCTTGAAGGTATATGTATGTATAAAGCAGACTCAGTACACAAAGATCACATTTCTTCTGAATCTAAGCTGTAGATAGGATTGATTATCTATACAACAGAACTAATGTGAATCGGAATCTGAATATGAGCCTGAAACATAAAAAAAACACCGTGTTCTTACACAGTAATCTAGTACGTCAAACATTAAATGCTAACATTTATTCGACAAAGTTCATAAAAAGCATTTAGATTTACAAAGGGTTAAATTCGTCACTATGTGACAAAACAAGAACATAGAAATATCAAAAATCAGAAATGTACGAAAATGCATATTTCAACGAGAAACGTTAATCAATGATAGATCAGTTTTTTTAAAAAAATGGGAATATCTTCTTTCGTAGACCTATTCACAGAATCACGAGGAAGAGCAATGACCTTTCCAACAGTTGAGGAGAGTTAAGCGACCATCTGGAGTTATTCACAATAAGATCACATTTACATTTTAAACCTGAATTTGCATGAAGAGTTTTAAAAAGTTAGCTAAAAGTTGCAAAGTTGCTTCCATTGGGAATCAAACTCACAACACTGACCATCAGTGATCTAAGGTTGAATGCTTATCCAAATGGGCCACTGAGGCCTGTGCTACTTGTCAGACCTTAAACTGAAGTTTGTTTCAAGCACTATTTCACATTTTGAAAAATCATTAAAACATGTCTGATGTAAATCATGTCTTGAAATGTAAAATTTGATCCTATCCTGAAAAACTCGTCTGCCTCCCATGCCCTTGCACATTAGCCAATCATATCTAATGAGCCTGAGTATCAGTACTAATTAAAGCACGTTCACACTTTGTGATTTGCCGTCTGAAACTTGTTTTTGCTTCCTGTTCCTTATCTGGTGGTGAAAGCTCAGAAAATGTAAACGTTAACGTAGCAAAACTGCATAGAAATTGAGAGGTTAAATATCAGTTTGTCCAAATTATATGTGGAGTTCAACATTTGTACTTTCACAAAATTGCTCCCATTTATTCCTGAATGCCTTAGGTAGATCATTGCCACCCAACCAGAGTTGTAACTCCCTCTGGTGGTGAGTCACACATGCGTTTATTAGTTCCCCCAGCTGTTTCTTCACCTTTCTATTCTGGACAAGCTTTAGATCTAATATGCACAAGCCTGATAATTTCTCCTTAGAAATCAACTGAGTGAGATGCTGGAGATCATGATTGTTCAGTGAAGTTTCACTTAGATGTAGTTCTTCCAACTGAGGTAATCCAGGATGAGGACCTGGTAAGAAACTAGACAGAAATCCAGTCAGAGTGTTGTGTGAGAGGTGAAGGACCTGTAGCTTTGGTAGCTTTTTATTCTGTGTGATGTTTGAGAGATGCTGCATGTCCTCTTTGGTTAATCCTGTAAACCGCAGGTTTAGTAATTCTAATTGAGGTAATCCTGGATGAGGATCTGGCAGGAAAGTTAAGAAGCATTCTTTCAGAGTGTTACATGATAGATTCAAGACCTTAAGTTGTGGTAAATTGTCCTTTGATATTTCTGACAGATATTCAAGATTCTCTTTGATGAATGTTGTTGGACAAATAGTAATGACTTCAGTAGAAGGTAATTGTGGGGCAAACAATTCATCGGACAATCTCATGTCATCAACAATGCACAGATGTGTTGCCTCACTGTTCAAACTCTTAGTATCAGATTCCGACCAATCCATGGCTTCTTCCGCGTCTTCAAAAAACCATTTAGGTTTCACAAATGTGCCCCTGTTACAATATATATATATTTTTTGGTACTGATATTTGACCTTGAAACAAAGAGTGCTTTCGGAGAAAAGCATATTATCAGAATAAGTTGTACTGACCCGAAATGAATTTCGATGTTTGTTCCTTCGGAGCATTGTTCCCATTTCCGCACAAAGGCCCCAGGAAGATCTTTGTTCCCAATCCTTATCGTCAACTTCCCACGGTGATGAGAGATACAGTTTTTAAGAAGTTCTCCAAGTTCTTCCTCCATCTCACAGAATCCTTTCTCCTCTAACTCCAAAATAGCTAGGCCTGGTAGTTTTCTGCTTCTCATCAAATGTGTGAGATGTTTGAGATCCTCTCTGTCTAATGACGTGCTATCAAGATACAGTTCCTTAAGCTCTGGAAATCCTGGTTGTGGGTCTGGTAGGAAACTTGATAAACATCCTGTTAATGTATAATATGATAGCTCCAGTTCTCGTAATTTTGGTAATTTGTATGCAATTTTTAAAAAGTGTTGCAGATCCTCTTTGTTTAAGTCTGTTTGACTCAGATCCAGATTACATAGCTGGGAAAGTCCTGGATGAGGATCTGGGAGGAAGTTTGAGAAGCATCCTGTAAGAGTGTTGTATGATAGATCCAGCAACCACAGCTTTGGTAACTTGTTACATTGTGTGATCCTTGAAATCTGTCGCAGATCCTCTGTTTCGAGTGCCGTATGTCTCAAAAATAACTTTTCTAGTTCTGGTAATCGAAGATGAGTCTCTGACAAGAAACTGGAAAGACATCCAGTTAAACTGTTGTATGATAAATTCAGAACAATAAGCTTATCGCAAGCAGATAAAGACTGAAGCAATTCTGCAGATATGGCTTCTGTTAAAAAGCACCTGTAAAGATTTAAATTCAACAAAGTTGCAGAATCTTTCCAGCACTTAAATGCCTGTACAAGATCACAACCAGCTTTGCCTAGAGGTGTTCTTGAGAGTCTCAGATCAAGGAGATGGTTACACACACACAACTGTTGCAGTAGATGAGTCATCACCTCACTAGGTAGATTTGACCTCCTTACTTTCACTGATGATGCACATTTACTTATGCTGAACAAATCTGGAACTGCAGGATTTCTATATTCAACACCTTTTATATCTAAATAAGTTATTGTCTGATGTTGACTTATTGCCTGACAAACGATCAATATTGATGGATCATCGCAGTAGACGACCATGGCACACTCTGGTACTTCTGCTTCATGTCCATGTTGATCTATCACAACATCATGTACGTCAAAGAATAAATACAGTTTACTTGGCATATACACAGGAGTTATGTCTACAGGTCTTCCAGAAATGCGTTTATAAACATTAATATGTTTATTATGCCAAGGATGGCCAGGTAGTTCAAATGTAGATTCATTGTAGAGAGAGTAGAACATTTCTCTTTGTAGATTCAAATGTATTCCAAATGTAGATTCATTGTAGCACATTTCACTTTGGATCTCTTTAATATGATCTTTCTTCATCAGATTCACATATTCCTCAATCTCCACTGAATAAATGTGATCAACCAATGGAGTTGGATCCTTCATCAAACCCACTGTGAACATTATGACTTGTTTGTTTCTCCTCACAGTCTCAATGGATGGAAAAAACTCCATAAGCATTGCCTGAATGAAATAAAGCAAAATAGTTATATTCTGGTTTCATTAACCCAGTTTCAATAATCTTTTTAAAATAGTTCAGTAAAAGTAACATATACCTTCACATCTGTTGCTGTTTCCAGTTGGTTACAGATGAATTTTGATGCTCCAAACTCTTGGAGGGATTTGTGTGCATAAGACACATGGTTTGGCTGTTTTCTGGTGGAGGCCTTTTCTTTGTGTATGGCAGAGAGTAATCCAAGCTTCATGATGTCTGGGCACTCTTTCACCAAGTTATTCTAGTAAGTATTATACAACTTAACCCTTCTTTCACCAATTAAGATGATACTCTTTTCTTTAGTAATTTCTCACATAGAACAGATGGTGTACACATTTTCTGGTCTTTAACAGCAGTCACTTCAATTTCACATGGTTGTACCCAGCATTGTTTCGCTATATCTAGGGACTCTTTGAGCATGATCAAGGTAAAGCATAAGTAGAGCACAATATTTTTAGGAAGACTTCAATGCCTGTTTGGCCAGATGTGGGTATGGTATCTCAGTTAGATCTAGATCTAGATCTAAACCATGACTAGATGTCAATCTCAGTCTAAGCTCAAGTTTGATCTACATCAAAGCTATTACCTGGCATAGAGCTAAGTCATGACTGGATCTAGATCTCAATCTAACTTCCAGACAGATCTAGATCTTGAGCCAAGCTGTGATAAGATCTGGATATCAATCTAAGCCACAGCTATATCTAGATTTAGTTAAACTGCAGATAAATCCAGATCAAAGCTGAAACTAGATATTGATCTCAATGAACTGAATGATAGATATATATATATGTAGATATATCTGGATCTTGGTCTAAACTGAAGACAGATCTAGATCTAAGCCATGATTAGATCTAGATCTGTGTCCAAACTGCAAATAGATCTAGATTTAAGTCATCACTAGATCTAGATCTGGTTCTAAGCTGCAGATAGATTTAGATCTAAGCTATGATATGAATCTAAGCTGCAGATAGATCTAGATCAAAGCCATGACTAAATCTAGATCTCAATCTAAGCTCAATCTAGACCTGGATCTTAACCAAAGCTACAGTTAGATCTAGGCCTAAGTCATGTCTAGATCTGGATCTAAGCTGCAGATATATCTAGATCACAGCTGTGACTAGATCTAGATTTACTCAAAGCTGCAGATATATCTAGATATAAGCCATGACTAGATTTAGATCTAGATCTAAGCTACAGATAGAAATAGATCTAAGCCCTGTCTAGATTTAGATCTCAGTCCAAGCCACAGATGGCACTAGATTTAAGCCATCACTATACCTGCATCTAAACCATAGATAAATCTTGATCTATTGTCAAGATATATCTAGATCTAAGGTGCCACTTAATGTAGATCTTGATCTCATTTTAAGCAGCAGATTGATCTAGTTCTAACCTGCAACTAAATTTAAGATCAAGATCTATCTGTGGCTTAGCTCAAGATCTAGGTTTAGATCTATCTCTTGCTGTAGTTTAGATTGAGATCTCGATCTAGTTGCAGCTTAGGTTAAGATGTAGATCTAGTGACAGCTTAGACCTAGATCTGTTTGTGGTTTAGAGCAAGATCTAGATCTGGTCACAATTTAGATCTACATTTATCGGTGGCTTAGATCAATATCTAGATCTAGTCATGGTTTAGATATAGATCAATGTGTGGCCTAGATGCAGATCAAAGTCTAAACATAACTTAGATCTAGATTGTTTTGCAGTTTAGATCAAAATCTAGATGCAGTTTAGTCTAGATTTAGCTGTGGCTTATATTCAGATCTAGATCTAGTCAGAGCTTACATTGAGGTCTAAATCTAGTCATGGCTTTTATGTAGATCTAACTGCACATTAGTTCTAGATCTAGTTATGACTTAGACTGAGATCTATCTGCAGCTTAGATCTAATTCTAAATCTAATCACAGGTTAGATCTAGAAACTAAATGTAGTCACAGATTAGATCTAGAAACTTTGGTTTTGGTCAGTAGATAAGCATTTTTGTGTAAATGAGACTATAGTCCTAATTTGTCAGAACAATTTCAGTGGCTGAGATCTTCTGGAACATAGCGTTAATCCCGTTTTTTTAATCCGATGATTTCAGTTCCACAATGGTTTTAGAAATTGATTTCCTGTGTTTGAAATGAGATCATTAATGACCGCTTACTTCAGATTTACATTGTAAGTACTATTTTAGTAGAATTACTTTCTGCAAAACAAAATACAGGCAGAATAGATGGGAACGATAAACTACATGCTAATTTTATGCAAAATCTGAAGTTTCAGCCGATCCCAATTACCTATGTTTGCACTTCAACCATTGTAAATCTTAAACTTGACAATGAACATATTGTAGTGTAGCATTCTAATGATCGCTAGTTCCAATACAGAAGACAAATGACCTGGCATACTGTATTTTTAGAAATGGTGTCTTTAAATTAATCTTTATTAGGAATGTTGTCAATCTTACTTTCTGGGTTACTTAACTTCCAATTTATTGTAAAAAAAAGAAAAGAAAAAGTTTCAAATCTGGATATATTATAGTTGCAAGACAAAATTACAAATTATTTATTATCTACTTAATCTTACCTTATCCAACAGCAGCTGCTTCACATCACCCTGCAGAGCTTGCCAGGCAAACTTTCCAAGAATCAGGAGCATGGAATGAATGTTTGGCACTTCACTGGATTCACAGCCAAAATTGTTTGGCTTCAAAGTTGTTCTGTCCATTACAAGTTCATAAATCCTGTCATATATTTCAGTTTTTCTTTCAGGAAGAGATTTATCTTCACTTTCCTTGTACAGGACACATAGCATCAAGAGCATGATGGGTACTTTTAGGAATTCATAAAGTCCCTCAAACTGTCCACTAATTGTTTCAGTGGATTGCTTCTTAATTTCCTGCAAAAATTTTTCAAACTCCTCCTGTCTTTCAAGGTACAGTGAGCAACATTTCTCTATATTCATGTTGCTAAATCCTTCAATGATGACTTCACCATCCATCTTATTCTTTATTTTTAGGGTAAAGTCCTTTTCTTCTTTGGGTCGTGAAGTCAGAATTAAGAAGCATTTCCCCACAGTTTTTTCAATTGCTCTGTCAATGTCTTTATTTGTCCCTGGAGTGTACTCATCATAACCATCAAGCAGCAGTAGTACCTTTTCTTTTGTTTTACTCTTGAGGATGGATTGAATAAATTCAGCATCTTCCTGATCAAGTTGGTCATGTTCTTCAATGATTACATCCACTAGTGAAGAGTTGTCTTCTACATTTCTTAGTGGGATGAAAAAGACAAAGTCGAAGGGAAACTCTACAATACAATAATAGATACTGTACACTCACCTTCAACAATATGGTTTGAAAGACAATTTGGTTGAGAGGAAAGTGTTGAAGCAAATTTCAACTTTGTATGTTAGCATTTTCTAAATATTCATTTGTAGCTTGGGCTTATTTATTTCACACCAAATACTTTCACTCCAGTTCTTTTTTGATAAATACATGATTACCATTGTTCTCATCTTCTGCATACATCATCGCCAGCTTTGCCATGGAACATGTCTTGCCCATCCCAGGTTTAGCTAAGAAAAGGATGAAAGAATATTTTCAATAGGAGGCAACATTATATTCTAAAAGTTGCTTCTAACATACTCATTTAGACCTAGTATTTTATTTAGATTCTACTTACCCTCCACCAAAACATTCAGTCCTTTTTTACCAGCTCCTGGTACATCCAGAATTTCATCCATTCCTTTCATGGTTTTCTTCTCTTTTCCCATTGCCTCCTTCACCATTCGGGCCCAAGTAAGGTCTGTGTAGTACTTCATGAGTGGAAAATTAATTCCTTCTTCTAACCAATCATGTTTGAGGCAGTCTTTTAAATTTCTCCTCAAAGATTCTTTCAACCGAAGTTTAAAATCTTCAATCTCTGTAAGTGGTTCAGTAACAATACATTGTGTTTTTTGTAGAATCTTAACAGTTCAGAATTTTAGGCCAAAAGCAATCAATGAGATGAGTTCTGAATTACACAAAATAAAATACACGATTTTACATCAGCTCAGTCTTGAGTAAAGTGTTTATTTCTCACTGTGACTTTAAACTGACTCCCACAATCAATTGCAAATATCAGATCAGCTGATTCAAATGTGATAAAACTAATTGTACAGACTTGGTTGTAACAGTTGTAACTTTTTTATCTTAAACCACAAATTACAATTTTTCACAAGAATATAAATCTACACTCACCTTCAATTGGTAGATTACCAGCACCTGTTGAAGAGATAGTCTGATGACCTGCTGTTATAGAGCCTGCAAATATTTGCCCTGCTGTCAGGGATCCTGCAAATACTTGACCTGCAGTGCATGAACCTGAAGGTTGTTGACCTGGTAATGTTTTCCCTGTGGTCATGGAGCCAACATATATTTGACCTGCTGTGATGGAGCCAGTGGATGGTTCACCTGCTGCCAAGGAGCCTGCAGATATTTGTCCTGCAATAATGGATCTGCCAGAAATTTGACCTGCTGATGCATTGATATTCTGACCAGCAGATATGAAACCTGCAGATATGTTATGGGCTGTAATAGATCCTGCAGGAGGCTGATTTTCCACAGAAAAGTCTGTATGATGTGGATCTGAGATGAAGCCTAATTGTGGGTCAAGGAGTTGATTTGAAGGAAAGGTTCCAACATATTGTTGTCCTGCTGGACAGTAGCTTGTGGATGGTTCTATTTGTGGTCGAGTTGTTTCTAATGGTGTGTCGTTAATTGGGAATTTTGATTGCATTGCTTCTGATGCTTCTGATACTTGTGATGGTTCACATGATTGCTGTGTTACTGGTAGCATCATCTGTGGTGGCATTATTTGGTGTGGTAATGTTTGTTCTGGCAGTAATTGTTGTTGCACTGTTTGTGGTGGAATAATCTGTGGTAAAGCAGTTTGCAGTGGCAATGTTTCTCCTGGTACCACATGTGGTGGCACTATTTGGTGAGAAACTGATTGTGGTGGTATTATTTGGAATAGCAGTAATTGTTCTGGTGTCACCAATTTTGATTGGATTGCTTGTGATGGTAATGCTTGTGATGGTACTGCTTGTAATGGTAATGCTTGTGATGGTACCACTTGTGATGGTACTGCTTGTGATGGTAATGCTTGTGATGGTACTGCTTGTGATGGTAATGCTTGTGATGGTACTGCGTGTGATGGTACTGCTTGCGATGGTAATGGAACTGCTTGTGATGGTACTGCTTGTGATGGTAACACTTGTGATGGTACTGCTTGTGATGGTAACACTTGTGATGGTACCACTTGTGATGGTACTGCTTGTGATGGTACTGCTTGCGATGGTAATGATTGTGATGGTACTGCATGTGATTGTACTGCTTGGGATGGTAACACTTGTGATGGTACTGCTTGTGATGGTAACACTTGTGATGGTACCACTTGTGATGGTACTGCTTGTGCTGGTACTGCTTGCGAAGGTAATGCTTGTGATGGTACTTCATGTGATGGTACTGCTTGCGATGGTAATGCTTGTGATGGTACTGCTGGTGATGGTACTGCTGGTGATGGTAACATTTGTGATGGTACCACTTGTGATGGTAGTGCTTGTTCAGGTACTGCTTGCGATGGTAACGCTTGTGATGGTACTGCTTGTGAAGGTACTGCTTGTGAAGGTACTGCTTGTGATGGTACTGCTTGTGGTGGTACTGCTAGTGATGGTAACGCTTGTGAAGGTACTGCTTGTGATGGTACTGCTTGTGATGGTAATACTTGTGATGGTATTGCTTGTGACAGAACATATTGTGGATGTACTACTTGGGATGGAACTGTTTCTGGTGTTACAGAATGTAACAGATCTGGCTGATCTTGATGGACATTCAAACAATTATCATTTCTGGTATTAACGGTAGTTTGTGATGTCTCTTCATGAACAGCTTCTGTCAATGCTGGTGATGGTGTATCTGACTCATTCTGGGGAACATCAGAATGGAAAGCTGTTGGATTTATGGCTTCTTGCTCCAATGCTTGCTGTTGTGTGTGAAAAGGGAACATTAAAGGGTTAAGGGAAGTGTAAATCATTTGTATGACAATTGGACAGAAAAACTTGTTTTAGTTTGTTTCTTGTCAGCCTCTGTAATACTTAACATAATAATAGAGATGAAATTTACCATAACAGCTAATTGCAACGGATGTGGACCACTAGGGGGCATTGGTAGTCGTAGATTTTGTATGTTAACCGGTAGACTAGCTTCGTCACTTTTGAATCCAAAACTTTTTACAGCTTCTGCATCCAAGTAGCCATTCTGATTCCAGCGTACCATTTCAGTCATCACATCCTTGACTGTTAAAGTGTTCTTGGTGTGCCACTTGTGCAAAATCTGAAAGGTAAAATTGGAAACATAGTTTTGTTTTTTACAGCATGCAGTTACTGACTTCTTACTGACAAAGATCTGTGCGTTTATTATGAACTATACTGGAATTACAAATGCTCAATAACCAAGTAAATGAATATTAACCCTTTGTGCGCCGCAGGAAACTTAAGGCACTTTCACTATTTTGCCCACATCCTCCAGATGGTCTACACGTTTTCAAACCCCTAACACCAGTGACTAAAGTTCCTTATGGTTGTACAGACCAGCATTTTGCTTTATCTAGGGACACTTTGCATGATGATGGTAAATTATTTATAGAACATAATATTTTAGGTAGACTTCAACAATGTCGCTTCACTTTGGCCAAAGTGGGTGTAGCACATCAATGTGTGTGTGAGTGTGGTCCAGGTATGTGTGCAAGTCTAGAATTAGATCTAAGCTGCAGCTGTAGATCTAGATCTAAGCCGTAGATCTAGATCTAAGCTGCAGCCAGATATCTAGATCTAAGTAATATATCCAGATCTAGACCTAAGCTGTGGCCATAGATCTAGATCTAAGTCATAGCCATAGATCTAGATCTAATCCATGGCCATATATCTAGATCTAAGCCATGGCCATAGATCTAGATCTAAGCCATAGATCTAGATCTATGCTGTGCCTGTAGATCTCAATCTATGTCATAGATCTAGATCCAGGCTGTGCCTGTAGATCTAGATCTAAGTCATAGATCTAGATCTAGACCTAAGCTACAGCCATAGATCTAGATCTAATCCATGGCCATATATCTAGATCTAAGCTGTGCCTGTAGATCTAGATCTAAGTCATAGATCTAGATCTAGACCTAAGCTACAGCCATAGATCTAGATCTAAGCCTTGGCCATAGATCAATATCTCCACCATGGCCATAGATCTAGATCTAAGCTGTGACCGTAGATCTAGATCTAAGCCATGCCCATAGATCTAGAACTAAGCTATAGATCTAAGATAGATCTAAGATAGATCTAAGCCATGGCCATAGATCTAGATCTAAGCCATAGATCTAGATCTAGATCTAAGCCATAGATCAAGATCTAAGCCACAGCCATAGATCTAGATCTAAGCCATGGCCATAGATCTAGATATAAGCCGTAGATCTAGATCTAAGCCATAGATCTAGATCTAGATCTAAGCTGCAGCCATAGATCTAGATCTAATCTGTGGCCATAGACCTAGATCTAAGCCATGACCATAGATCTAGATCTAAGCCACAGCCATAGATCTAGATCTAAGCCATAGTTCTAGATCTAGATCTAACCCATAGATTTAGATCTAGATCTAAGCCATAGATCTAGATCTAAGCCATAGATCTAGATCTAAGCCATGGCCATAGATCTAGATCTAACCCATAGATCTAGATCTAGATCTAAGCTGTGGCCATAGATCTAGATCTAAGCCATGGCCATAGATCTAGATCTAAGCAGTGGTCATAGATCTAGATCTAACCCATAGCCATAGACCTAGATATAAGCTACCACTGTAGATCTAAATCTATACCATAGATCTAGATCTAGATCTAAGCCATGGCTGTAGATCTAGATCTAACTCACAGCTATAGATCTGGATCTAAGCCATGGCTTTGATCTAGATCTAGATCTTTGGCTTAGATCTAGATCTACAGCTGTGGCTTAGATCTAGATCTACAGCTGTGAGTTAGATCTAGATCTACAGCCACGGCTTATATCTAGATCTACAGCTGTAGATCTAGATCTACAGCCACAGCTTAGATCTAGATCTAGATCTACAGCTTAGATCTAGATCTACAGCTGCAGCTTAGATCTAGATCTATGGCTGTGGCTTAGATCTAGATCTATGGCTGTAGATCTAGATCTAGATCTTCAGCTTAGATCTAGATCTATGGCCATGGCTTAGATCTAGATCTATGGGTGCAGCTTAGATCTATATCTAGATCTATGACTTAGATCTAGATCTATGGCCACAGCTTAGATCTAAATCTACAGGCATGGCTTAGATCAAGATCTAGATCCAGATCTACAGCCATAGATCTATATTTAGATCTCGATCTATGGCTTAGATCTAGATCTATGACCGCAGCTTAGATCTAATTCTAGACTTTCACACATACCTGCACCACACACACACACACATACACATTGATGTGCCACACCCACTTTGGCCAAAGTGAAGCTACATTGTTGATGTCTACCTAAAATATTATGTTCTATAAATAATTTACCATCATCAAGCAAAGTGTCCCTAGATAGAGCAAAACGCTGGTCTGTACAACCATAAGGAACTTTAGTCACTGGTTGACTTTAGTCA
>JBCAUG010122466.1:0-21179 GCA_038406175.1 Haplosyllis leylae | reverse complement strand
ACAGACAATAATTTAGTACGAATTTCTGCTTAATTCGAAGGAAAAACTGGCCGCGGAATCATTTCGAATTAACCGTGCCTAACCTGTATTTGACAATTAAAAATGCTACAGCCTCTTGGGCCCTAAACAGGCCCAACACCCCTGACTTACTAATGTATCTGCAAACAGAACCAAAGAACAAATTGTGCAGAGGGGGGGGCTAAAAAGGGGGAGTCGGTTAAAATCGCCACACCGGGAAAGTACCTTGGGTGATTACAATAGAAGCATTCACACCTACTCGATGCAAAAACAACCAACTTTCACCGAATCGAGCACACCCCAGGCCAAAAAAGTTGAAATCTGTGTTGCTAATATGATAGAATGGCAATAATTTTTATTCTTTGTCTGACAACAAGGTGAAGCATTCCTTGTGTTTAAGTTGGCGTATGGACGCATTTGAACTTGTATTTACTTATTTCCCTATGTTAACCTATATCAATAATCAGGATTCTGCGCGAAAGTTATTTTTCCTTTTCTGCTACTAAATAATACTACAATGGATCCAGCAGACGCAAATGTGAGCTTTAACTTATTGTTTTTGACGATACTTACCGAATAAGATAGATGCATTTTTGCATAAGTCAATCAACTTTATTTTTTGGTCTTCATCTTTTACCCTTTTATTTAAAAAAAATCGACAATATCTGCCCGATTGCTTATTTTTAGCTTCTTTCATCGTGATAGTACAGGAAATAATCTAGAATTAAGCTGGATTCAAATAGTATACTTTGCATGTAATGTAACTACACTATAAGCTATTGTAACGTGGTGCATGTAAAAAGTACGAACCTTTTTTACAATAAACATTAAATTCGTGAGAAACTAGAATATTTGTATCTTTTCCCGACAAAATCCTTTTACAAACTTGAAAGAAACACCTCAAAACGAAAATCAATGGTTACCCCGAACAGAACATGAGTACGACATTTAGTGGGGAATCTACACAGAAACCCCCCCCCCCCCTCCGCACCAACACAGACCTACTTTTGGTGAAATACACCAACATACAGGACCTGCGTCATCTGCTGGAGAATCAGAGCCAATGGTGAATTGATTAATTAGTATTAACTGCTGAATTAGCTAACGGCACACATTCGTGGAACAATTGGTTGCATTCATCCTTTTGGATAGTTTGCTGCTGAAGAAAACGGTTTTTGCTTGGTCAGCTGAGACTACCCATTCCTCTCAATATACTTGCAAGGATCGGCGGCAAATATACCAGTCTACAAAGAATGTAAGGAGCTCATGTGAACATTTTGGTTATTGTAAGGAGCTCTTGTGAACATTTTGGTTATTGTAAGGAGCTCATGTGAACATTTTGGTAATTGTGAGGAGCTCATGTGAACATTTTGGTTATTGTAAGGAGCTCATGTGAACATTTTGGTAATTGTACGGAGCTCTTGTGAACATTTTGCTAATGCGAAACTAATGATGGTGGGAGCAGCCAGTGTTGACATCTATCAATCCATGTTCACCGTATCTTCTTCATCCACTGGCATTGATATCTTCAGTCATACTTCATTTATTTACAAGCATCAGTACGTCTGCATCAGAATCTTGAGAGGAGGATCAAGTCACATTCGGGTTTTTCACAACTCACGACAGGAAAATCGGACAGAAATAAAATTGCAATTTTTAAGAATTATCACAATTTCAATTTTAAAGACTCATTCCAGCCTCATTTCGCTTGGCATGAGTATTCCTTTCAAGTTCATCTTCACTCACTCAACTCATGATTCCATCTTCTTATGTGTATACCTTTACATTAAATTAATATTAGCCATAACCTATCTTATCTGTAATGATTGAAGTAAAGTATTTGTTCATACAGTATTACAAAAAAATGTCTGAGAATTAATAAAATTGCAAAATTGTTTGGAAATTTCAACAAAAATTTCTCAGGATAGTATAAAAATACTTATCCTATGACAGCGGCGGCGCAATGTTAAAGAGCCCATAGGGAAGAGGTAGATAAATATGATATTCACCTGTGAAAAGCAAGATGGAGGACAATATCCCCCGTCGTCACTAGCAACAGGGAATATTCTCTCTGAGAGGGGAATATTCTCCTCCATCTTGGATCTGAAGAGCCTTCTTGCTCACTAAGTCGTTTGTTTACATTTGGAATGCCTAGGCATTGCTCATTACTTGGACCCCCCTGTACTGGCAAATGCAATTCACGTAGCCAATGAGAGGCCTTCTTTTTGATCACATGACAACAAGTTGTGATGTCATAGCCATACCACGTGCACCTGAGCCAATCAGCGGCCTTCATTTTCGCGCCCTTCCAAATGTAAACAAATGACATAGCGAGCAAGAAGGAAGGTACATCTAAGCTTCGTGGTTTTTTTAGTATTGTCATAGGATAAAATCGTTATCATGCCTCATAAATGTCGGGGGATATTAGATTTATTCATCCTTGTGGTACATTCTTGGACTACGTCCTCGGGGAATATTTGCTTAAAATGTACCACTCGGGTGAATAAATCTAATATCCCCCTCCTTACTCGGATGATAACTGATAATATTTTGAAGTTTAAAATGCAACTGTTTTTGGGGCCCCAAGTGGACCCAGCCCTTGGTTTACAAATTAATGTATCTGTAAACCTAACCTAAAGTACAATTTGTCAAAATAGTTAGAATCTTTTGTATTGAAAAATATTTTGTGTAGTGTGCCCACATAAATGCAAGTTTGAATTTTTGAAGAAAAAGTACCAGACAAAGTGGGAGAATGTATATTTGACATTTAAAAAATGCAACAGCTTCTGGGGCCCATAGCGGGCCCCAGACCCCCAGCTTATAAACTAATGTATCTGCAATTTAAATCATAAGAACAAATAAGACCCTTTATTTTGCATTTGTCAAAATGGCCAGAATCTTTGATATTAAAAGAGATATTTTGTAATATACTCACACAAATGTACATCAGAAAATCTGAAGTAAAAGTACCCAGAAAAGTGGGAGAATGCATATTTGACACTTCAAAAATGCAACAGCTTCCAGGGCCCTAAGGTGGGCCCTGGACCCCAGAGAATATTGGCTCACTTCACTCGCCCGACTCCGATTGATGGAATAGACGCCAAATCATGGCTTTGCGCAAAGGAAACCGCGGCAGTGACGGGAAAGCACTGCTATTAGATTCATGGTTTTGCACAACATTGGATGCGTACCATTAATTTCTGACTTTTGTCTTCAGGTAGGTCAGCGTGAACATATTTAGGTTAAAATTATGACAAAATTGTGATAAACAAAGTTATCTGTAGTGATAAAATACGTAGAAACGTATTTGATGACCATTTTGTGGTTATTTATTTTTAAAGGGCTAGGCTGGTGTCCCTCTCTTCCCTAAATCCTTGGATCCATATCAGTTGCAGAACGAGGTTTTCGAAAACGCAAATGTCAACTTATTATTTGGCTTGATTTTCTCCCAAAAAGCAGTGTGAAAAATTTGGGTCAAGAAGTCATGTACAGTCAGGGTTGGGGGGGGGGGCGTTTGGTCGCGGTTCTTTTGACCTCTGGTCAGGGTGGAGACAGTTGAATATCATTTGTTTGTCAATACCTGTGACTGAAATATGTTTTCTTCCTCTTCAGATCCTGGAAAGATGTCAGATTTCGAGAACAAGTGTGGAAGCCTGTTTGAGGCAGCCGCTAGAGCATTGCTCGAGACACCTGAGAATACTTGCATAGTTAATGCATTTTTACTCAATGTAGGCACACGGGGTGACATCGCTCGTGTACAGGCTTTGATAAACGCGGGAGCCAATGTGAACTATTGTCTGAAAATGGCAGTTGCGATGGGAGATAGCCAGTGCGTTGAAACGCTTATCAAGTTACCAGAAGAAGTGGATGTTAATGCTACGTTCACATATGGGATGTCAGTATTAATGACGGCAGCGTGTACGGGACAATTGCAGTGCGCCAAGATTCTGATTGAAGCCGGAGCTAATGTGAATCATACTGATAACGGAGGACACACAGCTCTGATGTGGGCGGTGAGGCTTGGCTTTTCGGCATTCCTGCCTGTGCTGATCCAAGCAGGAACTAACGTGAATATTTTCGATGACAAAGGAAACACAGCTCTGATTTGGGCTGCTAGATTGGACGACTTGAACTGTATACACTTGCTGACCGAAGCGGGAGTCGATGTTAACATTGCTAACAAGTATGGTGAAACGGCGCTAAGCGTTGCGAAGTATGAATGTGTGCGGCCTCTCCTGTTTGCAGGAGCCGATGTGAACATGGCTCCAGACAGGTGCTTCACAACCCTGTTAAGGGCGGTGGATGAGATAGATGAGGGATATGTGAAACTCCTCACAGAGGCGGGAGCAACTGTGAACGGAGGGGAAGATTTCCTTTTCCCGCTTTTAATGAACGCAACGGTTCGTTTTCTCTTCCCCATTGTGAGGTTGCTTCTCAAAGGCGGCATAGAAGTCAATCGCTGCGCGACTATCGGGGACTGTAAGGTTAATACTTTAGGTATGTTCATTGCGAAGACCGGTGATAGATTTAAATCGGTGAACAGGCTGCTGATGGCTGCGGGGGAGACCGTGGCCCTGTCGCCCGTTGTACCCGTTTACTTGTGGGATCGGAAGGACAGTCTTAAGTCCTTGTGTAGGCATGCAGTAAGAGTTTATATGGTGAACGCCAGCCGTGTGAATCTCTTCTTCCGGGTGCCCAAGCTCTATCCCAGGATACCCAAAGAGCTAGTGGAATATCTGCTGTTCAACATTTCTGTGGAAGATGCAGTTGGTGATGACCCAGAAGACAACAACAAAATTATGCCTCTTAGTGTTTTCCCAGCAAATGAAAACTATCACGATATCAGTGAAAAAGTGCTTCTGGAAGCGACTGAAGATGAGCTACAAAGTATCTACGATCACCTCGGTAAAGATGTGAGCGAGGAGGTAAAACGGCTTGCTCTGATGATTAAAAGGCCTGGCAGCTGGTTTTGCGTTTTCAATCGATCCGGGCGCTGTGTCATTTACCAGTCTTCAGTTAAAGATTCAAGATATGTGTACGGCACCAACGCCTTCGTTCCCGTTACTCATCAAGCAATAGGAACGGACGAAGAGCCTACTTATCAGAATGGTGCCAACAATAGTCCTGATGACGCTCATGCTGTTGATGACGTGGCTTCAGCTGACGCTTTCTGTCCGGAATCAGAGGAGAAAGATGGTGTTGAGGAAGTTATCGGTGAAGAAGCAGGTGATGAAAAGGCTGATGGAGCAGGATATGTTTGTGGTGAGATTCAGGGTCATGAAGCTGAAAATGATTGTGAGAAGAATCGGGATCTTGGTCGTGACGAGAATCAGGATCATGAATATGAAGATAGTTGTGGGGAGAATCAGGGTCATGGAGCTGAAGATGATTGTGACGAGAATCAGGATCATGAATATGAAGATAGTTGTGGGGAGAATCAGGGTCATGGAGCTGAAGATGATTGTGAGGAGAATCAGGGTCATGAAGCTGAAGATGATTGTGACGAGAATCAGGGTCATGAAGCTGAAGATGATTGTGACGAGAATCAGGGTCATGAAGCTGAAGATGATTGTGAGGAGAATCAGGATCATGAAGCTGAAGATGATTGTGACGAGAATCAGGGTCATGAAGCTGAAGATGATTGTGAGGCGAATCAGGATCATGAAGCTGAAGATGATTGTAAGAAGAATCAGGGTCATGAAACTGAAGATGATTGTGACACGAATCAGGGTCTTGAAGCTGAAGATGATTGTAGATCTAAGAATAATCAGGGTCATGAAGCTGAAAATGATCGTGAGGAGAATCAGGGTCATGAAGCTAAAGATGATCGTCAGAAGAATCAGGGTCATGAAGCTGAAGATGATTGTAAGAAGAATCAGGGTCATGAAGCTGAAGATGATTGTAAGAAGAATCAGGGTCATGAAACTGAAGATGATTGTAAGAAGAATCAAGGTCTTGAAGCTGAAGATGATTGTAGATCTAAGAATAATCAGGGTCATGAAGCTGAAGATGATTGTGACACGAATCAAGGTCTTGAAGCTGAAGATGATTGTAGATCTAAGAATAATCAGGGTCATGAAGCTGAAGATAGCTTAGAAGAGAATAAGGGTGTTGAAGATGCGAATGTTTTACAGAATGCTGAGGTTACAGGAGGATGTTACGATGATGAAGACAACGATGATGGGTGTCTGGATCTTGCAGAGTTTTTCGGCAACATTAGCATCAAATGAACTTGCCAGCAAAAAAGATAAAAGACACAAAAACTGTATTATTTAGGTGTTATGTACTGTTTTGGAGATCATATATCAATGAGCTTTAATTTTACCAGTATTCGTGAATACTTCAACCGTACCCTTCGCATTATTGTTATTTAGTCCATTACTCAGACTTTTTGATAAGCGATAAACTTCAGTGGTTATGGAATCATTTAAGGCTCGTTAGCCCATCAGACTCTGTATTATATTTCAGAGGAACAGTTGAAATATTTTGAGTTTAGATGTATAAATTTATTCAAGAAAACGTTAATCTGATCAAAAACGTACATATTGTGTTTGTGTATTGATTGCTGGAAGTTCGTGTGCTTTTTTAAAATACTTTGGAATTTTGATATTGAATAAAAAGTGCCAGGTAGTATGTGATGGTTTGCAAACCTCGTAAATAAACCTGTCTGTATCCGGATTTTCAGACGATTGCGATCAGAGGCTTTTTATGAAAACAAAAAAAAATCAAGCAAAAAATATTCCCTCTCCGTTCTCAACTCGGCTTGGTTTAGCCATCAAACCAATAAACCATTATTACGGTGGTTCTCGGTTTAATCCTAAGTGGACGTTTATGGGGTTTTTGGTTTTCTTATGTGGGGAAGCCTCGAGCCAATTCTCAGTGGCGGATCTAAGGGGGGGGCACCAGGAACACGCCCCCCGGGTCCAAATTCTTTCATTTCCATGCAGTTTTCAGGAAAAATTTGGCCAAATAATAGATTAGCGCCCCCATCTTGGAGGTTGACGCCCCCCGTCTGGAAAATCCTGGATCCGCCACTGATTCTGTGTGTTGTAAACTCTGCAACTTCAAGCATTCGTATATCTATCGGGCGCCAGGGATGAAAATGAAGAAAGTTTAGCCCGGGGGCGCGTGCGGTTTGGGAAAGATTTGTCAAATAGTATGTTGGTGCCCCCTCCCTTCAGGGGTTGGCGCCTCCCTGGGAAATTGTGGAACCGCCACTGCCAAGTAACTTTCCTTTGGTGAAAATCAACTTGGACACAGCAAACATTCAAAGTCAAGTGATTGGTTCCTGATAATTCCCAGAATATTACCAGTCTAAATCCTTACTTTGAGACGCCGGGTAAAGGCATTGAGACATTAAGAAAGGAAGTACCTTGCAAAGTAAGATACCGGAATATAAATTTGTCAACTGTCAGGAATTGTTAAGGGATTAAAAACAATGGATGATTTCAAACATTGTGTAATTTTGGTTCAAGTATAGTGGATCCAAGATGGCCACCAGATGTTGAATTTTTGGTAATCTCTGCAATGTATGCATGGAGTCTCCCCTAATGAAAGCTAAGAGCACTTAATGAACCCTGAATCCATTACAGTAATAACTTTGAGAAAAATTATTGATAAATGGGATTTGTTATAACTACGCGACAAGAAAATTATGAATGAATTATTTAGAATAATTTTGGTGCAGTCAGGAGTCGATGTGACGACTCCACTCGTCACTGTAGCACGGGATGGGAACTATAGGTATCTCCAAGCCCTACTCGAGACAGGAGCTGATGTGAATGCCAGGGACACAGCTGGCGCTACAGCTCTGTTATATGCAGCTGGACAAGGAAATATCACCTGTGGCGAAATCATAAAGGAGACCCTGGAGCATGAAAGGGACAAGAAGAAGGCGAAGTACGTACAGTGCCTTAAGACATTGCTTACATGTAAAACAGTTTCAGTGGATGCTGTAGACTGCACGGGTACATCACCTTTGATGCTGGCAGTTTCCAGGGGGTGCTATGAGAACACAAAAGCTTTGATAGAGGCGGGAGCTGATGTGAATCTTACAAATAACAAGGGTAATACAGCTCTAATGTTCGCAGCCAGGTTAGCTTTTCCAGAAATTGTCAGACAACTGATTGAAGCAGGGGCCAATGTGAACAATGCCAACAATAAGGGTAAAGTAGCCTTGAGCAAGTCGAGGTGTGAATATGTAAAACCCTTACTGTATGCAGGAGCCGATGTGAACGTGCCTAAAGATAAGTGTTTCTCAACTGTGGTAAATGCAACAGAGGAAAGAAATGAAGAATGTGTAGGACTGCTTATAGAGGCAGGAGCCAGTGTGAATGGTAAGAGATATGATAAACTGCCCCTTCTGGCTCATGCTGTTATTCGAAGGCAGTTTGGAATTATAAAGCTGCTTATCAAAGCTGGCATACGAGTGAACCAGATATGCCAAGTGGAAGACTGCCGAGTAAATAGTCTGGGACTACTTATGTGGTTCACTGAAAATAGATACAAAGAAGTGAATAAGTTGCTGATGGCTGCTGGGGAGACGGTTGAGTTATCACCGATCCAACCAGAGTATTTGATGGAGACAGTGGACACTTTGAAAGCGATGTGCAGGTCAGCAGTGAGAAAGTACATGGTGATAGCTAGTCGTGTGAACTTGTTCGTGACGGTTCCCGAGCTTTACCCCAGGATTCCCGTTGATCTTGTGAATTATATTCTGTTCAATGTGTCGGTGGATCACATCAGTGAGGACCGAGCCTTGGAAGAACTTAACGCCAACAACGGATTCCATGACAAGTGCTTCTTGTACAGAAAGATCTATGCCAAAAAGGGCATCCTGCGTGACTGCATAGAGACGTTAAAGAGAATATATTGAGAGTTCACCACCTGACATTAATACTTTTGGTGCTGCAAGAGACTTTGCGAGATTGATACAAAATGGAGGGTATTTGGGCATTCTTAATCCAGTCACTGGAGGAGATGTGGACATCGATATGTTCTTGGATTACGACTCAAATGATGACGAATCATATGACGAGGACGACGATGATGATGATGATGATGATGACAACATTGATCTTGGTGCAGACGCAGGAAGGCGAATTAGACATTATAGCTGGTAAAGAAGTGGGTTGTGCAGCAAATGATTTATAGGAGAATAGTGATCAAGAGATTCAAAACGATTTGGAAAACATTGGTGACATCGAGATCGGTTGAAAGCTTGAGAACACCGAATCAGGAAACATGTTGTTGGGAATAATTTTGAATTCAGGGACAGAATCTCGGATAATTCGGATGATGAAGATCGACAAGTTATTTTTACCGGTTTCATCTGTCATTTTTGGTTTCTTAATTTCTGAATTTCAAACTGTAAAATAGTGTAACGGCGGACACCACTGAATCTGTAGATATTCGGATAATATTTTGCACATGGTAGAGTACAGACTATTGCTTTGAATTGGTAGGGCACTTTTGTTAATTGTATCGGGGTTATTACCGACCACGAGAGAAGTACAAGAGAAGGTAATGTTTTCATTCACGTTTGTCTGTCTGTCTTTGTTCAGGGGTCCCTATCTCATGATGCACTGAACACGAGACTGTTCCTTCCAATAGGAAGGATAAGGTGGGAAGAAGCCCTCTCAGGAATCTGTCCCTGTGGACAGATTGACAAACATAACTGAAAACATTACCTTCCCTACATATGTATTGGTAGTAATTGCTAATAGGAAGCGTCGAACGTTCGTCTCACATCACCTGGAATAGTTGAGAGAAGAATATTTGTGTCCGTATCATCTGGAGAAAGTGTTTTCTAATTTTCACTGTTAACATCACAAGTGTTTGCTATTAGAGTGTTTACGACCACATTTTATTTATACTTCTATACTTGATTCACCCGCGTACGTAGTACGATGGGAGGTTATGTTTTCACAGGTGTCTGTCTGTTAACGGGGGGGGGGTGGGGTGGGGAGGTATGCCTCTTGCGTTCACGGAGGATGACCTTCTTGTTTGCTTTGTTTCACTTTGTAAAGTATATCAAGAATTTTGGAGACCAAATAAAAATAGAGAATAATTTCACACTTCGTCTTGGAGTTTTTGAGCTGAAGGTTCATTCATTTTGCAGCATTCCTAGCAAGATCACTAATTCAACTGTCCAATCATCTGCATGGACATTTTTTACTATGCTATTTTATCCAACAATGCCTGGAATAATAATAGGCATTATATTCTGCAAGTAATGAATGAATGAACATTACGCTAAGAAATTGTCCAATCTATGATTGCCTGGGCGGGGCCACCAACCCAGGTTGCCCAAAACATATTCAAAAATTTGAAAAAAAATTGGTGCGGTTACACTCCCTTAAATTTAACAATGAAGACAACCACACAAGCTCGGGGTATTGTCACGGGTTGTTTTACATTTTACGAAGTAACGTATTTTGCGTTTATTCGCAAAAAGATAAGATGCGTACTCCCAACCCGCGACATACACAGGAAACACCTGTAGACAGCTTCAAGTGTTTGGAAAACCACGACAGAAATAATTTGTCCACAAGTTACAACAGACTCAGGTAATATTCGATTTTAATATGTCAAATGACTTTTTAGGCTACAGCTTTTTCGTATGAGTAATTTCAGTGAGGTGTCGCTGTAAAAGAGCTCCAAACTGGACCTC
Organism: Haplosyllis leylae; assembly: GCA_038406175.1. Classification (NCBI taxonomy): domain Eukaryota; kingdom Metazoa; phylum Annelida; class Polychaeta; order Phyllodocida; family Syllidae; genus Haplosyllis; species Haplosyllis leylae. Next base: position 10,489 of record JBCAUG010122466.1, on the reverse strand, counting down.
AGACCAGCGGTCTTTGTTCACCAGTTTATAGTCCAATATCAACCACGGCCAATTCCACCAGGCGGGCCCTCGTAATGTTAATTATAGTCTTGTCAACTTTTGCGGAACAGTTACCGAGCAACAATTGCCGAAAATATTAGAGTAAATTGTATGCATTTTTCTTTAGGTATTGTGAAGATGTTTGCCTTCAAAAGTAAATGTAAGGCGCTGTGGGACGCCGCCGTGAATTTGACGACGGGGATCACACCGCTCATAGACGCAGCTCGAGAAGGTAACGCCGAACGCCTTAACGATGTGATAGAGGTGGGAGCTGATGTGAGCACCAGGGACTGGAATGGAGCTACGGCCCTACATTATGCAGCTGGACAGGGAAGTGTTGTCTGCATTAAGCCGTGGAGAGAAGCTGTGGACGATGTAAAGAACAGGAAGCAGAGAAGGAAAAAAATCCCGAGTTATGATAATTGTGTAAAAACACTTATCGCATCATCTACAGTCCATGTGAATACTAAAAACAGTGCAGGAACATCACCACTGATGTTAGCTGCCTCAAGGGGGCGAAAGTGTACAATTGGGGCACTGATTCAGGCTGGAGCTGATGTGAATATTACTGATAACGATGGGAACACAGCTGTAATGTTTGCGGCTTATTTTGGTTTCCAGCACATCGTGAGGTTGCTGATTAAAGCTGGAGCCAATGTTAACATTGTGAATAACTATGGTAAAGTTGCTTTGAGCGTGGCCAGGTGTGAATGTGTGGAACCTCTTCTATGTGCAGGAGCTGATGTGAAAGTACCTCGGGATCACTGCTACTCAGCTGTGCTAAATGCGACAAAACATCGAAATGAAGAATGTGTGCGGCTGCTTGTAGAGGCAGGAGCCAGTGTTAACGGTGTGATATATGATCAGCTTCCCAACTATATTCAACTTCCCCTACTGACCGAGGCGGCCATACGAAGGCAGTTTAAAATTGTGAAAATACTTCTTAAAGCAGGTATAGAAGTCAATAAAGGTCTCGCCAAGCAAGGCTACCATGACAGTGATGCCCTCCAACTACTTTTTCAGTACAGCAAAATGAAATACCTAGAGGTGTATATGATGCTGAAGGCTGCCGGGGAAAAAATGCCAGTGTGTAAATATCATGCAAAAATGATTAAACAGGAAATGGTTGGCAGTCTGAAAGTCTTGTGCAAGTATACAATCAGGAAACACATGTTAAAGGTGAGCTCTGTGAATCTGTTCGTCAGGGTCCCTCAGCTCTACCCCATAATACCACAAGACCTTGTGGACTATTTACTGTTTAACATCAACTTAGATCATGTAAGTGGGGACCGGGTTACTGAGGTTGCTCCTACTCGCAGACGCATCGTATTATGCTTTGACACATATTGTAGAAGTATGGGCAACGACATTTGCAGAAAATGCGGAACCTACGATGACTTCTGAAGTAGTAAAGACGATGCAGTGGATCTGGTAAGAATAGGAGACGTTGGTGTTTTCAATCTTTACACCGGTTTGGACAGAGGCTGGAAACAATGGGCAGCGGTTACTAATCCAGGCTATCATTACAGTGATGAAGAGGACAGTGATGATGACGATGATGGTGAAAACGGTGATGATGACGACGACGATGGTGATGATGATGAAGTTTTGGTAGGAGTAGCAAATGGTGTTGAGATCGGGGGAGCTTCGGGTGACAGCAAGCAAGAAAACATGCAAGATTAGTTGTCATGGAAGTGAAGGAAAATTTAATCACAACACACCGGAAGCTACTGATGAACAGTGGAATGCATTTACAACGAGAGTGACATCACAAAGGAAATTGCTCGTTGTAACCATCTTTGTTGCCAATAGCCAAACATTTTTAACATTACTGTCAATTTTTGGTGCTACAAATATACTTGTTTGTTCTCGCCATTTTAAAGCTTAAAGGAGCACCCCCAAATTGTAACCATTCTCATTGTTCTTGTCGGTCATACATTATTGTTTGAGTTTTTACGGTAGCGTTAGTCGTCCAAAACAATACAGGACCATACTATGCTTATTTTCAGAAATTTCCCATTTACAGCTCTTCCTGATGTGAATGAAAAGTGAAAAATAAATAAATGCACACATTATCACAATTCATGAATTTCTCTTTATACTGCATGTTTTGTCTAGTACTGTATGAAATTGGAATAAAGAAATGGGAAATTTCTAAAAGAAATAAGCACAGTCGTTAATTTAGATATTTGGAATATCCTAGATGAAAATATGTATTGTTAGACATGCGATAGATGCATAGTTTGTTACTAATGATGGAATATTACTTGACGAAACGATATTTTTCTGAAACTTCAAAGGACAATAGCAATTTCAATGCAGATTTTTTTTGTGACGGTAAATTGAAAAAAATTTACGTGACTGATAAATATTTCCAATTTCAATTGAAACTGAATTGATATGAAAGACTCGGATCATGTAATATTTCACAATTTAAATGTATTTAAGCAGAACTCATATATTATGTATTCATTCTCACAAATTTTGAATTCGTTTCTGTCACTGAAAAAATAATGATAAAAAGTGAATGGATGGTTTCGGTGTAGTATCATTTACCCACCCCCGTTTTAACTTGGCACCCTCCTGAAAATAACGGGCACCCCCCTCAAACTTAGGGCCAGAGGTCCAACTCTGCTGGCTGCTCCCCTTTACACTTGAGCTCACTGCACCATTTCCCCTTCTACCTTCTCCCCTAGTAGAAATATTGTCAATGAAATTTGAAAAAAAAACTTTTGAAAATTTTTCTTCCAAGTGAGACATAATGAATCAGGGGTGATAATTCTTCCAAATATTTACAATAATTTTTATATTATTTTACTTTTAACACATTTTGTACATTAATTACATGTTAATTTTTTACTTTTATCCATAAAAAGCATAGAAATTCATCATATTAAATCTATTTTATTTTTTAAATAAGTTGTCATTTGATTGAATGTACTAAAATATCAAATATTATGAATTTTAGAATAATTTAATTAGAAGAAAATCAATATTTATCAAAAATGGGTCCCACTCACACCAGTCAAAATAGTCTATGGGGGCCCTAAAAAGGGGGGTCGGTTAAAATCACCACACCGGGTGCACTTTGTAACCGAAATCAATGTAAGGTGAGATCCAGGGTACATTTTACATCTTCTATATATTTAGTCATTTATTGTTCGTTTACAGCAATGTACTTAGTTTTAGAAACATCTATAGAGAATTGCACATTTCTTTGATTCTTTAGTCCAGAATTATGAGACAATTTGTTAATATATTTTTCAGGGGTTAATGACGTCAAATATCCGTCAACTTCTACTGTCAATTGTTTTACCACTGTAAACATTACATTGGCGGTCCTTGTATGGCTAAAGAGAATCTTTAGTTTTATATGATTGCCTGAAGCACATCTTGTTCTAACGTTCCATTTGACGAAACTATTTTGGTGCTACGCAGTCGTTGATTGGCTGCAAAGAAATGTAACGTTTTTATTCTTTCAAGACGAAACATTTTGTTGTGAATTTAGCTGTAGAAAAACTGTCCTGTAAACATCGTTAATGTTTACAGAAGGCAAAGAACAAATGTTGCGAGTTTCACTTGAGAGACAATGCATCTACTTTTGGGTTCCAGACCTGTCAGGAAACGTATACATTTATATTTGAGACTTTTTTACTCCTGTCTTTTACATTGGTGCTTTTGCGACATATATATTTGATAGACATATATGTGTATTCCAGAATTTTAAATAAATAAGAACAAAAATATTTGTCGCCTCTGTTTGAACATGAATGTGAAGATCGGTTGAATTAAAATTTGTTTCGCTTAACAGGACGGCATTTTTCCAGGTAATGACAGGGAATTTTGCCAAAAAATATTAAAATATGTTTCAATCTTCTGGCTTCTTGAAACAAAATTTGAGTAAGTGGGTGTCTTGGTCAGTGTGGCCACCCTGCGGCCGGGGAGGAGGGGGGGGGTCCAGGATTTAAAAGGAGATCTGGCCAATGATTTCATCACAGTGAATTATGACTCAATTCAAAGTTTTGCACTACTCAGCTTGGTCATTTAAATTTCAACGTCGCTCAGGGCTTGCTGAAATCATCAAAAATCTTCATGGACAAAATTCGCTCGGGCCCCTCCGTCTCCCCCAGATAAAATTAGGTTCATTGATTTAATGGTTCCTTTTGAGGAAATTTCAGCAAAACATGGGTTGACACTTTAAGGTATAAAAATGTATATAAATCCAAATGTTGGAGATCACTTACCAGTTCTTTTACTTTTGACACCGTAAACATAATGCGTAATACACATCCCGCGGCTGAAGATAGAAACACCCGTTTCCATCCTAGTGCGCGCTTTGAAAACCACGAAACGAGAATCGAGTATCAGAAAGTTGAGGTAAAATTTTTTGGCCTTATATCTTCATTTCCAACGGCAAGTTTACTTAATTATGAGGATGTTTCCTCTATGTTTACAGTAAATCAGATAGCGGTAATGCAATGCAGCGCATTCACTGCTTAAATGCGAACCAGCGCTTCAGTCATGATTATTGTGGAACACGACACTGATTCAGTGATTCACCTGAGATCAGCTATTGCTTATGAACTGGTCATTTGCTTAATATCAGGGAAATGTCAGAATTTTGTCATGGCAATTAATTTTTTAAAAAAAAGATTCGCCTCCTTTTACTTTGTAAGCCTTGCTTTACTTAGTATACCTTCACATTATACTTTTTCAAAACTTTTTTTTTACATTAATTCGTGGCAAAACATTTAATATAGATGTAGGTATTTTAAATTATTTTTCGATAATCCTTGTTTTCAACTTTGAAAAATAAAATAACAAATTGTCAAGGAAAAATAGTGATATGTCAGGGAAATATGGAATTTGAACTGACTCTAATGTGACAACCCTGATAATGCTGCAACACAGGGCAAGGTGGAGAACACACAATTTTATCTTGATCAGAGTGTGGCAATCCCAAGAGGCCCCTTGGGCAGTTTATGTTTCTTATGCCCCGACGTTGCTTTCACCAATGTTTAATGCAAGAAACCTGCCTATTCCTCCCACCCCCAGACAATTGTGAGGGGAAATCTGGCAAAAGTATAGATCTAGAACTGCAGGCAGACCGCGGGAAATCTTTGACAGCCGCTGCAAGTGAAAGCAGGTGGAATTTGTTGCAAGAAGGTCCCGGTGTAAATGTAGTTTCCTCTTGTAGGATCCAAGTCATGGCAGCAACTTGTACCAACGTCAATAGCGGTGGTGACGGTGATTCTTTGATCAAAGCGTCAACAGAAGGAGATAGTTCCAGTGTTAGACAGCTGATCAGGGAAGGAGCCGATATGAACGTATCTGATCCTGAAGGTAATACAGCACTGATACAGGCAGTTAGCAACGGTCACGTTGAATGTGTGAAAGAACTTGTGGATGCAGGAGCTGATGTGAATAAATCGAACAAGGAAGGTACCACACCCCTGATAGCCGGTGCTTCTATAGCTGAATGCTTAAAGACACTGCTTAGCGCAGGAGCTAATGTGAATGTGTCCGATGATCAAGGGATTACCGCATTGATGAAAGCAGTGGAGGCAGAGAACTTGCAGTGCCTGGCGAAACTCACAGAAGCAGGTGCTGATGTCAACCAAACGTGCGATAAGGGCTTCGGTGTTCTGTTTCTTGCACTGAAAACAGAAAACAAGAAAGTCATTCAATTTATCATAGAAGCGGGAGCCAACGTGAATATGCAAAACGGGCCTTACGGTACCGCGTTGATGTGTTCAGCATTTTATGGGAATGAAGAGAGCTTGAGATTGTTCTTGCGAGCAGGAGCTGATGTGAACCTGAGGGACGGGAAAGGATGGTCTGCCCTTATCTATGCCATCAGTAGAGATCATTTCGCATGTGTGAGAGCCTTAGTTGAAGAAGGAGCTCAGGTTAACACCGTCACCGATCATGGAAGATCACCTCTCAACATAGCTGTGTCTTTACCCTCACAAGACTGCTTGAAGTTCCTCATCAGGGAAGGAGCGGATGTAAACCTTTGCGTCGGCAAATTCGGAACAGCTCTTACTTATGCGTCAGTTGCAGGTCGAGACGAAATGGTAGAAGCACTTCTGCAAGAAGGCGCTGACGTGAATAAGCAGAGTGATTCCGGTCTCACTTCTCTGATGGTGGCAGCCAGCTGTGGTCAAGCGTCTTGTTTGAAGCTTCTACTGCACGCGGGAGCCGATGTTAACGCCAAAGATCTGCACTTGTCCACTGCTCTGATATGTGCAGCGCAGCAGAAATGTGGGGAAATATTTAGAAGAGTCACGTGCATGGAATCAGCTTTAAGAATTTCCTGCAAAAGTGACGTCACAAGACAGGAAATCAGCGCAGTGGTTGACAAGGGAGAATATGAGCGAGCACAACGGGACGGTCAGATTGAATGTATCAAAGCTTTACTAGATGCGGGAGCCAATGTAAACGATTGTACAAAACAGGGTAATAACGCACTTCACATGGCCGCTCATGAAGGGTGCTCAGAGGCTCTTAGACTACTTATCAGCGCTGGAGCTGATATCAATACCGCAGATGAGACAGGAACCGTGCCGTTAATGTTAGCCGTAGACTCTGGACATAAGGAATGTGCTGATATCCTGGCACAAGCAGGAGCTGATATGAATAAATCTAGCATTTGGGGAAGGTCGGCTTTGATGAATGCATTGAGAAAGGGTGATGCTTGGTGCCTCGACGTTCTGATTCGAGCAGGAGCTAATGTGAATTTCATGACAAAAGAAAGTATGACCCCTCTTATATATGCTGCTCTCAACCAACAAACGGAATGCGTTAGTATGCTTTTGAACGCAGGAGGGAGCCCGAACCTAGCTGGAGACGCAGGGCCACCCACACTGTTTGCAGCTGGTTTTGGGCAAGATGAAATGTTGCGAGCTCTGATAAGTTCAGGAGCTGATGTAAACGTGACAAAAATTGATCGATACACACCATTGATGGCTGCGTGTGAAAAGGGCCACAAGAAATGTGTAGAAATGCTTCTCAAGGAGGGAGCCAATGTGAACGCTTGCGCTGTGAATGGAAATTCAGCTGCAATACTTACAGCTGCAAATGGAAGTGCAGAATGCTTGGGTCTTCTGATAAAGGCAGGGGCTGATTTGTCCCACAGATGTCAAAAACGGATGACAGCTCTGCAATGTGCTGCGATGGCTGGTAATAAACAGTGTCTGGAGCTTCTGACAGAGGCCGATGCTGATATAAACTCTGTTGGTCCAAAAGGCTGGACACCTTTGATGCAAGCGATAGTAAAAAACAACAACGAATGCGTTTCTTTGCTTCTTCAGAAAGGAGCTGATGCGAATTACAGGAATCGTCAGGGCATTTCGGTGCTGAATGTAGCAACCGCGTCCAGTGTCTATTCGGTGCAGCTACTTCTCCAGAACAGGGTACATGTCCATCATCAAACAGGCACCAGTTGGCAAAGCACATTGGAGGGCTACATTTATGAATCTCCGAAGTTGAATCACAATACGGTAATGCTATTACTTGCAGCAGGAGAAGCAATAGGCCATGTTGCTCTGCAGGAAGTCCCAGGAATGCGTGGAAGTTCAATGAAACATGTGCAAAACCTGTTAGAAGAGAAAAAGAGTTCTTTAAAATCTCTCTGCAGGGAAGCTGTGAGAGAGGTACTGCTGGCTGTGAGTCCAGTAAATTTGTTCTGCAGGGTGCCGCAACTAAAATCAGAGTTACCAGCCTCTTTACTGCCATACCTACTGTACGACGTGTCTGTGGAAGAACAGTACAAAGATTTGAGTGAGGATGACAAAGATCATAGTGATGGTGAAGAGGAGGATGACCAGGAGGTAGATGATGATGACAGTTGGGTCACAACTGATGATGATGATTTTGAGGCTGGAGAAGAAAATGATGATTTTGAAGATGACGGGGATTTTGATATGGAGTTTGACCAGGATGAGGAGACTGAAGAAGAAAATGATGATGATTTTGAGGCTGAATGTGATGGGGATGAGGATTTAGATATAGTTTGACCAAGATAATGTCGAAAATCACAATTTCTAATCTATTTTGACTAAAAACTGGAAAATGTGACTGCACCTCTGTTCAGAGAAGGACTAAAAGAATATCTTTGGGGAAGCAATGTTTCTGTTTTACAGTAATAATTACAATTTTGAATACTGGTGTTACACTGGGTCCCGCTTACAACGAGTTCGGTTATAACGAGCACCCGGCTACTACGAGTAGATAATTTTTTGTTGGGCTAGAAGCCTATCATTGACTACAATGTTAAAAAGTTCAGTTACAACGAGCACCCGGTTACTATGAGCACAATTTTTGGCATTAAAGTGCTCGTTGGAAACGGGACCCAGTGTAAAAGCTTGTTAACTCTAAACGCCCCCATGCCCGTTAAAGTTTAACAGTGTGTCAAATGCGATGGTGACTTTGCTGGACAAAATGGGCCCAGAAGACATTTTGTCTCATTCGACTGCATATTGCAGGTTGCAGTGTGAACACACTGTTTCCACAGAAGCCATCATTGAGGAAAACAAATGTTACGTTGACATTAGGGACCTTAATGTTTACGTTACCCTGGAGACCATTTTCGTCTTCCCACTGTTTGTCAAAATATGTTGTCACATTGTCACAACGTTCTGTTCTAGAGAAGTAGAGGTCGAGGTGCACACCCGCAACCCTTCACAAGACATATTCCACAAGTACCGTCCCACCAGTCGTCTGCCAAGGGGAGACCGGCGTCTGCAGCGGTACGGCTGAAATCACCCAGTCCGTCTGCGAAGTCTGCAACGGGCAGATCAGCATCAGCGCGGGGACGAAAGAGAACCGTTGTTGTAAAATCATCACCAATCAGGTTCGTATGCCTACTGTTGTTACCGCCCGTATTCCGAAGGAATGGGGAAGCTACTGGTTTCACAGGTGTATGCCTGTCCACACCCGGGGGAGGGGGTACCCCCTTAGTCCCATGTTCTTTCCGTGGTCTCTGGTCCCATGTCCTTTCCGGGGGGTACCCCAGTCCCCAGTTCTTTCCCTGGTCTCTGGTTCCATTTCCTGCCCATCGGGTACCCCATCCCAGCTGGGGTACCCCAGTCCTAACCAGGAGGAGGGGGTATCCCATCCCAGCTGGGAGGGTACACAGGGACCAACCCCCCCCCCCTCCCCCTGGACAGAACAGTAGAGCGAACACTTGCTACACGGCGGGCAGTATGCCTCTTGCGTTATAGCAGGAGGACTTTCTTGTTTTATTTAATTTCATAGCGTTATCTCTTTTTTTTATATGATCGGAGCATTGGAAGTGAGCACACACACACACAATTTGATATGTTTTGAAATCAAGGCGATATATTGAATATTTGTGTAACGGAATAGAGGAAGATTCATGCGATCCATCCGGGGCAGTGAGTGCCTCGATAGTCTCAAAGAACATAAAATAAAAAGTCTCAGTTGCGTATTCCGGAAGTAACTTGACTGATAATGATAGTTGCAAGGAAAATTGTTTTTGAAAAATTGTAGCTCTGGCTCGCAGGTTTTGATCTCCCCGTTGCAGACACTAGGAAACGTGTTTTCCGAAGTTTCTACGCATAAGTTTTCTCAGAAATTCGGACAAAAAATTCTTGTTTTGATGTCAGCAGTAGTGGGAAAGGGTGCAATGTAATAAATTTTATCAGTTTTTGCTTCCTGTATGTGATAATTGTGGCACTTTGTAGCAAAAGCTCGTTCTTTTGTTGTGATTCTGATGCTGGTAGCATCAGAAATTATACGCGTGTATTATAATTTATTCATAGACTTAAATTGTCACTTTCGTTCAGTGAGAATGTTGCTGCAGTATCACTTACTTGGGCAGTGGTTGACACGTACGTCTATAATATTATTAAACAAATTGTGCATTTCTGAGTGTTAAGCTTCAAACACCTTCAAGTTGTAAAGTAAAGCACACGTAACACCATTGAAATTGAAATGCGAGTGGTTGCATTTACAGACGTTTTAGACAATTTCCAGAACTTTTTCTGGAAGCCGAGAGCATTTTTTGTGCGGTTTACTTATGTGATTCAGGCCCCCACTTACACGTACTGTAAGGGGACCTGTTGGGGTGTTTGGTACAGACAACTTTGGTTGATATAAAACTTGGCATTAAGGAACTAGCTCACCCCACCGGTACCCCCTGTCCTGGCTGGGGTACTCCTGGGCAGGACCAGTGACATCGTACTTCGAGCGCGGGGGGCAAAAATTGTTTACGTGTAAAGTGGTCCAGGCTTGAAATTTGCAATCAATCATGGGATTGAATCCAAGTTCAGGCCTATAGTATACATGGGGTACCCCTGGGCAGGCCCACTCTATGCCAGGTTTGAGGACCATCCCGATCAGCTGGTTTTATTTCAGGGTTCCCACATTACCTGGAAAACCTTGAAAAATGAGAGTACACCTGGAAAACCTGGAAAAATCATGGAAT
>JBCAUG010122356.1:0-21182 GCA_038406175.1 Haplosyllis leylae | reverse complement strand
TAGGCCGGTGGCACTTATACCACCAGCGCGAGAGGAAAGTAGGAACATCTTAGCCGACCACCCATCTCGGAAAAACCGCGACATATATGTGATCAAATCTACACTGGATGCCTGGAGGACAGCTGAAGTTTAAAATATTTCTGCCTTGCAATTCAACATCAGCTGATGAACTATATAAAAGTACTGATAAGAAATCGCAGCTAGGTAATTTTGATTATTTTTCAAAACGGCTTTTCCCCAAACACTTGAACTTAATGCATGTACCCGTGTCCCTTAAGGAAGAAGATTGGAGTTACATAAAGGCAATATTTAAGGCACATAAGCAACTCAAATTATACAAAAGTCTATCTATTCTTCAGCATTACCGCCCGCATCCGAAGGATGGGGGAAGGTAATAGTTTCAGTACACATCCCCCCCACCGGCCAGAGATGGGGATAGGACAGCATGGCGAGCACTTGCTACACAGCGGGCGGCATGCCTCTTGAGTTTACACAGGAGGACTTTCTTGTTGCATTATGTTGTTTGTTTGTTCATTGACCAAAATATATTTTACATTGAGCAATGTAAACAAATATTATCATCCAAATGACAAAAACTCTGAGGGAGCTTTGAGGGGATGCTTGGACATTCATTCCATTGTGTCAGGCGCTAAGTAGATGAACTGATGTTCCGAGTGATGAATGTGGCGCCTGATAATAGATGTTCTGTGTTGTAACTGTCGTGTGTGATAACCCAGCCACCTCATCTGTGTCAAAAATAACAATAATGCATCATTCCAACGATTCAATATTGAGAACATTTATCAGCAAACTCTTATGACCTAAAATGGTGGATGGAAGTGATCCAGAACAAAACATTACCGCTGGTGTTTGTTTGGTTATACACATATAAAAGTTGATTATTTTCCGAAATAACACTAAAATGTGATGTTTTCTGCCGAGATAAGTCATTCTGTCCATTTGAATATAACCTGCGATAAAATTAGCCACGCCGCTCTTTTGTAACTCTGCATGACCAGCTTTTCACGCTCAGGAAGTACCAGTCGATGTACCATTTCCCATTTCGCCGTTCTATAATGTTGTTGAAAGAGTCGCCAACCATTTGAATACAAAAAGAAATCGACTTTGTGACCGCAAGAGGCCTTGCCGCCCGCGGTATAGTGGTCCTGGCTATGGTCCTGTCCGGGTGGGGGGAGGGGGGCGGGGGGCGTAACTCCTGGTCCTGGTCTTGTCTTGGGGGGTACTTTAGACAGGAACAGGTGGTAATCCCCAGACAGGACCACCCCTGGTGGACAGACAAACAAACTGAAAACATTACCTTCCTGCACACCAGGAATGCGGGCGGTTATAATCCATGTAAAGTACAAAGTTAAAAAAAAAAACCGCTGGTCTGAGGTGCCAGTGGTCACCATGCAAGCAGGAAAATCCACTGTCACTGTCAACAGGGAGGAAGGTGGTTGACTGCAATGAGGTCAATGATCGTAGAAATGGAGACAGCTGTTTGTAATATGATTTGTTTCTGATTTTAATCCGTCAGCATTCATTTTATAGTTGTGGCAAAACATTTTTAAATGTTTTTGCAAAGCCTTTAATTGTGTATAAATCAGTCTTTATGATAGTTAATGGTTGGTACTATTTTTCAAATCAAAGACAATACATTTACGAGTGATCCATATTTCATTTAATGTATTAAAACTTTTATTACAGTGTTTCCTAAACTTAAACTACAAATCAACTTGTCTTTAAATGTTTCAATTTACAATAATTCACATATTACACAACCCCTTCCCGCCAGAAAAAAATCCAAAGAAATAAGAATGGCCAACTTATTTGGAAGCATATTCAGACTATTGAAACAATATTTCGAGGCCGTAGGTCTGTTGTAATGAGAATCTCAATTGTTTACACTGAATTTTTTTGTTTGTGACAGAAACATAACTGGAGAGTAGGGAGTGAAGAGCTTCATTTAATGTCTGCTGCGAATATTATTACAAATATATTTGCTTCAACAGAAACCAAGATTTACACGAAATTCTCAATATCATTTTCTTTGGTAAATATATTACACTGTATTTTTAATATTAGTTATTTGAGTTTGCCTTCCCCCCTCCCTAAAGCTTCGGGAAGGAAAAACGTGGTCACCAGGGGGATATATCTATTGTCACTTCTTTAATGTTCCGATTGATAAGTATCCCCTGTTTTTATGGGACGGTGGGACTGGGCCCGGGGGGGGGGGCGCTTGTTCAAAAATTCATCAATAACACACTCCTTCCAATTTAATGGATCGACAGAACAAAATATGAGGAAAGAAGAACAGCATCACAGAAATTCGATGTTAATGTTCAATGTTGTTGCTAGCTCGCCCCCGGTCAGCTTAGTGATTCGTTTGGTGTGGTCACATGAGTTGGGTACAGGGTGGAGGAGAGCCTTTGCATTTGTGTGTGATAAATGACCTATTTTACAATCGAGTGGTTGGGATATGTTGGGGGTAATTTGTTGGATAAGTTCATGGTAAATTTTGGGTAAAGTTCATGATAAGGTTTCGATAGGTGGTTTGAGATAAGGTGACGGCAAAGTTCAGGGTAGTTTTGGGTAGTTTATCTTTGTTCCAAAACAGAAGGTTCTATTGCTATTTATTTTGGAAGAAAAAGTACACAGTATTTTTGTAAATCTTTCACAATATTTCCGAAAACAACTACATGGGAACTTCTCCCTTGAAATATGAACTTTTTAGAAGGTATTCTACAAGTCTGCTAAAGAGCATTGCAAAGTATTAAGTAGTTTAAGAAATTTATGGTTCTACATTTGTTGACACAGCCAAGACAGAAACCTCACTTAATGTGTCTTTGTAACGAGCATTGGAGTTTTCCCTAAATGTTTTCACTGAATTTTCTGAATTCAGTGACAAAAAAAAATTAAATAAAAAATGAGGATTGTGGGATTGGAACCCAAAATCTCCTGTGTAAGAGACAGAGATGATACCACTGTATCACAGAGACACAGGTACCAGAGCAGATCCTTACACTGAACCCTATTCATGCTTCAGTGATTTCTCAGATTCACTGAATTCAATGAAAGTTCTGCTCCATTTAGGGAAAACCCCAGTGTGTCATTGTACCAAATGTAGACAGACTCAGACAAGTAGTTTGTTTCCACGATTCCTGTAAAATGAGTAAACAGAAAGGTCATGGCCGACTAGCTTGTCAAAAGGCTTATCAACTGAAATAAATATCATAGATCTACAATACCAACGACAACTGATATTACAAATTCATTACTTGATACAAATACTTCAACTACAGTTGAGGCAATATCTCGACAGAAAAGAATTATAATAGGCCATTACGAAATTAAAAAAAAAAAATTCCCAAGCAAATAATTGTCAGCATAATGAATGCAATTTTAATCGAGTTCATTAAAGCAAATAGAAAGCATTTATTCCCCCCATTTAGCGTAACATTAGATAGTGGGGGCGACAGAAAAAGTATAGATCTACGAAAATCATTTTAAAAACAATGTCATGATATTTACACATCAAAGACCACATCCAATTGAAACTTTAAATTTTTTTGGAATTTGAAATCACCAGTATCTTAGAAGTAGATCAACAAATTTTCAAGGACCCTCTACTAATTTATATTAATTACCGCCCGCGTACAAAGTACGACGGGAAGGTGATTTTTTAAGTTTGTCTGGCTGTTCACCGGGGGGGGGGGGGTGGGGGTACCTGTCCTGGTCCTGGCTGGCTACCCCATCCCCAGCAACCCCTGTGCGAGGTATTCCATGAATGTTAAATACAGCTAGAAACATCATTCCAGGGTCCACTGATAAATTAGACATATTTGTAGACTATTACATCAAATAGCAGTGGAGTAGTTCTGTAACACTTCAAATACTAACAATACAGCCTAAATTTGTGCTTATTTCCAAAATTGTGCCAGGAATTGGACCACCTCCGATGTTTGGTAATTTTTTTTCTTTTGAAACGCACCGTGATATTGTTGTTTTCAGAAAAGTTCTTTTGCAAACCTTTCTGGAAGCAATCACAGGCCAATTGTTTTTCAACCTTTACCTTTACTTTACTAAAGGGAGTAAAGATTAAACGTCAACTGTCATCTTATTAACAAACATAGCACAACTTACCAAGACCGAGAAAGGAAGAAAATAGGGAAGTTAGTTAAGGTACTTCTTTAAAACATACACTTTGCAAATTTATCAGCAGCCATTTGAAGAACATAATATTTTAAGATATCTGTGAAAATTTCAGCATCATTCACCAGCCAGTTATTGAGTAATCACACTTCAAAGATGGCCAAATTTTCTATAGAAATCAATGGTAATTTGCATTTTTCTCAAATTTGGCATGGTGAAAATTCTTAAGGCTTCACACAATGTTACAGATTTTGAAAACTTGTGATAAAAACAGTTGAGTTATTCAATATCTTTCTATTTGTAATTGTGATTTTGATTAAATTATAAATGTTATTTTGTCTTCCAAAAAGGTATCATGGTCCTCTGACCATCAGAATGCATTCCAATTGACCACTGTTAGATCTAAATGTACAGCTAATGGTCAATGAAGTATGACTGTTTACATTTTGTCACTAAACACATGGCTGTGATGTCAATGTTGTAAAGAACTACCTTAATTCTGGTCAGAAGCACTGAAAAGTGTTCAACACGGGAATCTGGATGAAACAAGAAATATTTAAATCTATAAATTTCGAAAGTACGTAGTACATATTCCCTCCTACAGCCCAAGAAATGTTCAACATCACGTCTCGTGATCAAAAGGAAATGGAAAAACTTCAAATTCACCATACAGAAGCTGTAACTGATAAGAATAGTACCTTTAGAGGACATGCGTTGAAAGTTCAGAATTCTGGGGAAATTAAAATGGCCTACAAACGTATAAAGCAGTTGTATCCAGAGAGCAATCACATCATGTTGGCATATGCGGTTAAAAAGTATACCGGGGCCCAAGATGACGGCAAACATTCTGCTGCAAAAAGAATGCTGAACATACTTTTGGCCCAGGGTCAGAACAACACAGCAGTCTTTGTAACCAGGGAATACGGTGGTGTACACATTGGCCCTAGACGTTTCCTGCACATTGAAAGAGTAGTTAAAGACGCACTCACTCCTCTATATCCATATTGAGGAAAGGCTGAACAAAGAACAAAAGAACATTTCCAGTTTCTGTGACTTTCACGGGCATTAATTGTTGATTAATATAAAGTCAGTTAATGTAATACTGATAACATGCCCAATGATAGCGCAGCACAAAAAATTTTAATTGATGGTTTGTAAAACTAAGGTATAAATACCAATCTTGGGCGTGGTCTCTTCCGTATCATTTTATCGTACTATCATTATCATCATTATACAAGTGGTTGAACATATGGATTTGGATGTGGATAAAAGATGCGATGTTTCTAAACTATATTTTAGTAAGTCTATTTCTTTGCATATTCTTTCACAACTATTTCTTTTTGTTGTATTCTTTTATTTAATATGTAAAATGCTGAATGCGAACTTATTAAGAGGGGTAATTCAGACTCAAATAGTTACATTAGCGAATGGATAAGTTTTCAATAGGAACGTATAATGTTAGAGGTCTTAATGAAAGTGTAAAGTGGAAGGAAATATTTCATTATTTAAGGTTAAAAGATTTAAAAATAATATTCTTGCAAGAAACTCACAGTGTGCAAGATAACGAAAAGTGGTGGTCCAGTCAGTGGGGCCGCAAAATATATTTCAACCATGGTGAAAGTAATGCTAGAGGTGTGGCAGTATTGTTCCAAAAGAATTTTAAAATTGAAGCACACAATGTAATTAATACTCAGGATGGTCATCTCTTAATGTTATACTGTACTATGTACCAAAAGAAATGGTTGCTAATTAATGTCTATGCACCTAATAGGGACTCTCCGGTCTTTTTTCAAGAATTATTTAAACTTTTAGGAAAATTCTCTCCGGACTATACGTTAATGGCTGGTGATATGAATTTGGTCGTGGATTTAGAAATTGATAGATACGGTTCAAGTACGAATAATGATAAATCTGCCAAAGTGGTGATTGAAGGAATGGAAAATTCGAGTTTGGTTGACACCTGGCAATTAATAAAACTTGATATTGCAGGCTATACTTGGAGACGTCATAATCCTTGATTGATTTGTAGTAGGTTAGACTATGTGTTTTCATCTGATACTTTAGTGCAATATATTGAAACAGCTGAGATTTTTCCTGGATTCAGAATGGATCATTCACTGTTGGTTGTACAATACATTTTTAGTTATGAGAAAAAAGGTCCAGGATATTGGAAACTCAACTCATCGCTGCTATTAGATGTGGATTATTTACAGAAAATGAATGATTTAATTGATATAGAATTAGCAAATGAAAATTATAAAACTCAGACTGAACGATGGGAATGTTTAAAAATAGCAGTGAAAGGTTCCAGTATACAGTACGCTACTAGAAAGAAGAAGTCTAATAAAAATAAACTGTTAGTTTTAGAAAAGAAATTACGTAGTTTGCAAGAGGAATCATTGGAATCACAGTCAGTGTTACTAACTAATAAAGATGAGCAAATAAGATTAGTACAGAAAGAAATTAACGAGTTAGTAGCTCTACACACTAAAGGTGCAGTGGTATGCAGTCATATGAATTGGTCCCTGATGGGGGAACATCCAACAAAATATTTCTTGAATCTTGAGAAAAATAAAGCAATAGCCAAAACTATTCAAAGACTTGAAATCGATACAGGGGAACTAATTACTGAAGGTCCAGCAATTCTGGATGAAATCAAAAAGTTCTATCAAAAACTTTATACTACAAAAGGTGAAATAGATAAAACATATGTGGATTCACTTATAATTCCAAAACTCCAACAAGAGGTGAGTGCATCTTTAGATGAACCTATTACTCTGTCTGAGTTGGGTTTAGCATTAAAAAATTTGAAAAATAATGTCAGTCCAGGTACAGATGGGCTCCCTACGGAGTTCTACAAGATATTTTGGGGGAAACTGAAAGGACTATATCATGATGTTATTAACGAGACATTAGAGCGGGGGAAATTACACATTACAGCTAGAAGTGGAATAATTTCCCTCCTGGAAAAACTAAATAAATCCCCGCTTAGGCTGAAAAAATTGGAGACCCTTGACACTTTTGAATACTGACAACAAGATCTATACCAAGATCTTGGATAGGAGATTACAGAGTGTACAAGAAAAGTTGGTGCACTATTCTCAAACGGGCTTTGTAAAGAATAGATACATGGCTGAAAATATTATGAAGATCATGGGTGTCATGCAATTCTGTGAAGAAACTAACCTTGATGAACTTTTAGTCAGCTTCAATTTTGAAAAAGCTTTTGACTCTGTCGAATGGGAAACTATTTACCATATAATGCAACAATTTAATTTTGGTCCTAGATTTATTGAAATGATAAAACTAGTGTACTCTGAACCCTTGGTATGTGCATATAATAATGGGTACTGGTCAGAGTTTTTCTCCCCCACACACGGGTCAAGACAGGGCTGTTGCTATTCGCCAATAATCTTTACATTAGTGGTAGAAATTTTGGGACTAGCAATCAGGCAGAACAAGAAAATAAAAGGTGTAAAAATTGGAGATGAAGAGATTAAAGCTGGCCAATTCACAGATGATCTCTGGTCCACATTGGTGGCTGAGGAAAAAAATCTCCAAGAAATGATGGCAGAGTTAAAAAGATTTGGGGATTATTCAGGACTTAGAATAAATATGGAGAAATGTGTAGTGATGAAGATCGGTCCATTTAAGGACTCTGAGGCACAATATTATTCAATGAGACAGCTATTTTGGTCAACTAAACCTATTACAATACTCAGGTATAAAATCCACCCATCTTGGGCGGTTATGCATCACGAAAATTATGATAGACTATTGGATAGGGTGGACCACATAATCAATGGTTGGGCACATAGATCACTGACTCCAGTAGGGAAGATCACAGTCATCAACACGTTAGTGAATTCTATTTTTAGTCACAAATTTATGGCTCTTCCTTCACCGAATAAGCAATTTTTTCAGAAATACAAATGTAAGGTTACCAACTTTATTTGGAATAACAAGGTCCCTAAAATTCCATACTCCAGGCTTGTTCAGGATTATTATAGACTTAGTCTTAGGTTAATTGATTTGGAAACAAAAGATTTAGCACTTAAGGCAGCATGGCCGACACGCTGGATTAACAGGGAGGATCATCTAGAGTGGTTTTATTTTAGTCTCCCACTTCCTAATGCTAGAGTATGGGAATGCAATATTAGCCCTGATGATGTTGCTTGCATTTGTAGCAATAATAATCAGCAATCTTCTATTGCATGGTCTATATGGTTAGCATGGTCAAAATTTAGATTTAATAGTGTATTAGAGGACCCTTCGGAGGTATTTAATGCTATGATTATCGGTAACTCACTAATACGAAGAGCAAATAGGCCAATCTTTAATAAAAAACTGATCGCATCGAACATAGATATTATCTTAGACATATATAATGTTGAAGACCATCGATTTTTAAGATTCGAGGAAGTTGTGGAGATCTTCGGCCATGCATTGACTATGTTGCAATATTTGGGAATATTGGCTGCTATCCCGAAGATGTGGAAAATTCTACTGAAGAATTATCCAGTTGGAGAGTCAATAGAGTTGAGGTTAGCAGTAGATAATTTTAGTAAGAAGATTTCAGTCTCAAAGCAAATATACTGGAAAATGATCCAAAAATACTATCATATCACCAGTGCCCCAAAAATTTTATGGGAGAATAATCTCAAAATTCAAATTAGTGATGAGGATTGGTGGTCACTTTTTCCTAACTTTCGAAAAATTATGAAGGTCACTAAATATCAATATTTTCAATATCGGGTACTATTGGGTGCACTAACTACCAATTTGAGACGAAGTAAATGGACTCCTGGTATATCTAGCAAATGCACATTTTGTCTCGAATGCACGGAGACGATTGTTCATTTGTTGACACAGTACGATGTTGTCACTAGATTGTGGTCCAATCTATCAAAAGTCTGCGCATATCATTTCAATGTAGAACTAAAGTTTAATCCTAACCTTATTATTCTAAATAACTATCAGGGGAAGAACGCTGTTATCATTAATACTATGATCGGCATAATGAAACAATATATTTACTCTGCAAAATGTTTTCAAAAAACCCCAATCTTTATAGAATTTATGACCAAGCTGTCTGAATGGCACACCTCTGAGAAAATGGCAATTGTTATGGGGAATAGTGTAGTAAATCTTAAACAACTAGATAAAAAATGGCAAAATATTTTCTAAAATACTGCTGTTATATAAACGACTACTCTAATTATTATCAATAGATTTGAACACTCTTTATTTCTGACAAGCTTTCACTGTAAATTTATTGTTCTAATTAACTCTATCAACTTAGATTACAACTGTAATACTATGTTAATTTAACCGTTTTGCTCTGTATTTTCGTATTCAGCAATAAAAACATTTATTAAAACAAAAAAAAAAGTACGTAGTACAAATCTTGTGAAATAAATGCGGCTTCCTCTTGGATATAATGCCAAAAAGTCCAAGTCAATAAATCTTATAAGTTTCCCAGCCTTTACAAAGAGGAAACTCCTAACGTTCTCACGTTGCAAAAACAAATATTTGGTCTTAAGGTAGTTCTTTGGGACCTGCCATTCAAAGATTTTACACAAGTCGTTTGAAGAAAATAATGTCATAAGACATTTTGTGAAATTTTAAGAAACATTCACCAGCTGATTAATGAGTAATCTCACCTCAAAGATGAACCAAACTTCCATTGAAACGCAAGCATGGAGTACAATAAAGTGAAGATGAACTATGTGCAGCATGCCCAATAAATGGTAATCTACATTTTTCTTAAATTTGGGATGGTGAAAGTTTTTGAAACTTTACAAAATGTCTCAAATGTGAAAATAAATATTTTTCAGACGAAAATATTTAATGAGATTACTCTCCTTCTAATTATTATTAATTATTTTTTCAATGGCGGAAGCAATTTTCGAAACCGCATCCTAAATGTATTAAACACCCACTCTATGTGGGAAGTTGGAATAAAATTGACATGGATGTGAAAAGTTATCAGGACCAAAGAAAAGGAATAAAAGGATAAGGAAGGATAAAACTTAAGTGAATATAATAAAGAAAAAGGACGGATGGACGATAATGCAGGTCAACTCAATGAACAGGTAAACAGGTAAAAAGACTATTTTGTGCTATGAGTGGATCGACAAAATGAGGTAGACGGAAGAGGTTGGGGATGAAATCGCATTGACTACTCTGTGCATGGAGTACAATAAAGTGAAAATGAACTACATGCAGCATGCCAAATAAAGTTGCTGTATATCGAACCTGGCATGTTCTGTATTCTAAAAGACAGACCGTTTATAAAACCACCAGGTAAACTGTGCATGGAAAGCACCACTAAGGTCTTAGAACAGGATTGCAAAATTACCCCCAACCAGCAAACACAGCCGCTAAACCTTGCAACACCTGTAAAGGAACCTGCATCAAACAGTGAACAGCCCTCTGATCTGTTAGATTCTTCACTGATGGTTGAAAGTGTAAGTAGAGTTCCATCCCTAAAAGAGTTGTGCCAAAGAGTACCAGTAAAAGATATTCCGAGTACCACTCCAACACCATTAGAATTATGTTGTGAAGTGGCACCCCGTAACAGCCCAAAATCCCTATCTGGAGCTACAGTGAATAACAACACAGAAGAATCGATTAGGATCAAACCGTGTTGTGTAAGCTTGGTGAAATTGGAAAATAGTGTAAATATTGCTAAAGGAGATAACGCAACAGAATTACCAAACAGTGATACGGGAGATAACGCAATAAAAAGTGTGAATGCAGTACCAGAACTAAAACAGTGCTATGTAGCAATTACCAAACTTGAGGACATCCTATAGATGGAAATTAAAAAGACAAGCCGTGAGAGTGGATATAACTTGCGGTTGAGGAAAACAGAATGAGTTGATTACACAGAGTTAATTGACATATGTTCCAGTGATGACTCAGCTGAACCTCCACTCTGGCCTCAAAAAAGACACAAACTGGTACATACATTAAGTGGTCCATCAGTCCAGCATATACAGTCTCAAAGTATGATTGAGTTGAAATGTTGTGAGGCTGCACAAGCTCTACTAGCATTAAGCAACCAAGGTCATGACACGGATGACCACAGTGACAGTACAGTTAGTAGTGCCAGCAGCACCAAACCTGCCAATAAAAACCTATTGGACACACCGGTAAATACAACAAAAGGTGAACCCCCTCAACCTCTCCCAAGCATAGACTGCATTGATATTGATCGAAGTTAGACCATGAACAAACAATCAGACAAAAAGGATAGTGATACCACTGCAGACTCAGACATGGTAGATCAGTCAAAAACAAAAGGCGAGTTTGTAATGTCTAAAGAAATTGGCATAAAATGCAAGTACATCCACAAACATAAATTGAAGTGCACAAAATTTTCATTCACTGAGTCAAATTTAAAATGTCTAAGTGAACACTTTTGTGCCAATTATTGTAAATTAAAATGTAACCAATGCAATGATGAGTTTAATACTCCTTCTGCTTTATGCAAACATGTGTATTCCCATAGTTCAAAAGCCAACCAAAAGCTGTGCCCAGACTGTGATAAAGCATTTACATTCGAGAGTGAATTGTCACAGCACAGGCTGTCTCACCACAAGGTCGGTGATCAAGTTTGTATGACTTGTAAGAAATGTTTCAAAAGTAAAAGCGAACTGAACAAACATGCATTGAGCCACAGTGGTGAAACGTGGCATTGCCGGGAATGTGATTACAAATGTACTGATCCACGAAATCTTAGAGTCCACATGTATGTGCACGGGACAAGTGATCATTATTCTTGTTACAAATGTACCAAGACATTTAAAAAATTATCAGCAGCTGAAACATCATTGGGTGGTGTATAAACAAGAAGACATGAAAAGGAGTGACTCTCCGGATTACTAACATTCAAGGCTATAACAAGCAAAAATCATCATTTGAAGTTTTTTATTATTTAAAATTGTGTTACAGGTTATAACATGCCCGTATCTGAAAATTTGTTACAGGTTATAACATGTCATAGTCATAAGCATCTAACTAGATTGTAAATAAGTTAACCTTGTTAAAATGTTATAGTTCTTCATTAAACATCCTTCTTCATGTAAGACAGGGACAGCCATGGCTACGAGACTTACTCTAACCCTGTACCTTTTCTCTGTACCATACTTGAGTATAAACAAAAATACAAAAATACCGGGTTTTTCATGTACATGAACAGAGAATAAACAAATTATTATTATTATTATTATTATTATTATACCGAATAATTTTATCAAATTTAAAGTATTAGTAAGTCTCCCTAAAAGTTTCCATGGTCCACTTGGCTGTGAGAATGTATTGCAATTGGCCAACTGACCATGCTATTGATGACAGTTTAATTGTGGTAAACAGAATGACAATACAGCTGGTGTTCAATGAGGTTTCACTGTTTATATTTTCTTAGGGAACACATGGCTTCAACATAACCATTACTAGAAATGAACGAAGTCACGAAAAAGATGGTCAGTGCCATCTGATTTTAAAGTTTAATTGTGATGGATACACTTATATACACTTTTGGAAGCACCACTGGATAATTGCAAAGTAAATGTATATGATATGAATGGGTTTATTGGTAAATAATTTTTTTTTTTCATCAACAGATGAAATTATGTGGGCAGTAAACAGTCTGATACATTTCCACAATGTGTACCTTAACAATACTGTCATATCTTAATCTACTTCAAATTCATAATGTTTACAAACTATTTTTTTCGTTCATTGCTGGTAATGGGTCCCAAATTAAGATCAATTTGGAAATAAATACACCAATATAACAATATGGACCGAGGCGTTACATGGTCTAAGGGGTTCAGACCAATTATCCATTTGCCCAATTGATTCTAAAGTGAAATCATTTTAGTTATATTGTATGCCAGATATAATAGTCATAAATTATTTCAGAATGACATACAAGCAGAATTTCAAGCCAATCAAATTCCTACATTTTTTAAATGGACCGACCAACAAATAGTATAAAGTCGTACGGCTGAGACCACTTACTTGTTGTTGCATCTTCTAATGTTGTACAACATATACCATGAACTAACACTAAAATAAAACAAAATAATAAGTTTTAATGAACTTACTTCGGACAAAAATCTGAATGAAGAAACCCTTTGCGAGTGATCCTTTTTGCTTTTTTAACTACTTAAAAGTTTTCGACAGGTTTCCAAAAGAATTATTCATAGAAGAGACTTTAATCTCCAACACAACAGAAATGACTCACCCAGGATGAGAAAAAATTGTTTTAATTCCATGCTCATGAAGTCCAGACCTCAATAGGAGACATCACGTTTTCATCGGTAATTTTATCTGGCCCCGTGATCTCCGTAGTGTGTGCATTATCTATCAGTGTCCAAAATTTTGATCTTGTGATGTATTCCTTGCTCGAACATAAGGGAAAAACACACATCAGCAAATAAGAAATAGCCGTGGAAAACTGACTACCATTTATTCTACAGGCCAAACGAGGTTATCCAGTGCAGATTTAAATTGTGTTGTACCTGCTGATTTGTTGATTTGTTTTAGAAAACGCCAGCCACAAATGGTTATTTCACCATTGTTCTCAAGTTAGTTAGCTTGAGAACAATGGTGAAATAACCATTTATGGCTTTGAAATAAAAATAATAAAAGAACAAGAAACAAATTTTAATTTCCGGAAACTAGAAAGTACTTTATTGGATATTTGTCAAACAACGGATTTCAACAAATATGTCAAAAATATTCACATGACTAAGTATTAACAGAAATAAAGAAAAATATACCCAAAAATCTGCTTTATTTTGGAAACAAAACTGAGCACACTGAACATAATGAGCATACTCAGCGCCGTATAAGAGTTAATTCACATGGTGCATTAGAGCAATGTCACAGCCCTTATTGAAAATTTCTTTTTGTCGTTCTGTGCTGACTAAGCCATTAAATCAGTGATTAAATTCTTCTAAATTGGTACAGCGAAACCAGTGAAAAACAAAGATATTCACTACTCCGTACCATGCTGAACTAAAATTGTGCTGTTAACTCAAAGAACAAATTCAGGACGACATGAACGTCAAAATGGAAAGTCTTTGTTGCCTTAACTCTCCTCAACTCCTGAGTAGCTTGCATTCATGACAGTATGCTGGTATTGTGAAGTTGCTACAAGTGATTCCTTGGTGTCCGTCCATACATTTTTAACTGTTTGAGGAAATCCCTTTATGGCAACAAATACCATTGCACCAACGATAAGTACCAAGACCATACACCCGAGTGCTATACCTGAGAAAAATAAGAAACGTATCTGTTATTCCGTTTCAACTGGTTTTTTTTCGAGATTCAAGATTTTTGTGCTTATTCGGGTTTTTCACGACAGACAATTCTGACAGATCTGTCAGATCTGACAAAAATTAAAAGCAATTTTTACCACCCGCGTACGTAGTACGACGGGAAGGTAATAGTTTCAGTTTGTCTGTCCATCGGGGGGGGGGTACCCCAGCCAGGTCCAGGTCTGGGGGGTACCCAAGCTGGGGGGTGGGGGTACCAAGAGGGGATGGTACCCAAGCCAGGGGGTACCCAAGCTGGGGGGTTACCCAAGCCAGGTCCAGCCTGGGGGGTACACGGGATGGGGTACTCCCCAGCTGAGATGGGGTACCCCCACCCCCTGGCTGGGAAGGGGTACCCCCCCAGCTGGATGTGGTACTCCCCGGCTGGGATGGGGTACCCCCAGCTGGGATGGGGTACCCCCCTGGCTGGGATGGGGTACCCCCCAGGATAGGACAGCATGCGGCAGGTGGTATGCCTCTTGTGTTCACACAGGAGGACTTTCTTGTTAAGAATAATTACAATTTAGAATTTAAATGTAAGTGTTTTTAAATATTTCCTGTACTTACTAGATTGTGGGTATGTTGTCTAATAATTAACACAAACAACAGCAAGGAGTAGAAATCCACTTAAAGATCTGTCAGATCTGTCAGAAATGCATTTAGTAAAAAACTAGATTGTGCTATGACACATAACATGGTATGTGCAGTGTGTTTTATTCACTATGGGAAGTTTCACTGACCTACAATAGCGCCACTAGATAAGCCATTATCGTCCGTATTGCTTTGTTCTTCGTTGTCGTTGTTGTCATCACTTGTAGTTGTTTCTCCGCCATTGGGTATGGTAGTTGTTAAGGGATCAGTAGGGGTAATGGTTGTTTTACCAGAAACAGTTGTCGTAGTTGATACTTGGGACGTGGTAGTCATAGATAAAGTAGTTCCAGTGCCATCGTTTCCAGATGGATATGCACCCAAAGGCTCTATTTTTAGATAAATGTCCCAGTTAATAATTTGATAGGTCAATTCGGTTGCCAGATTTCATGTCAGATATTTGGCTGGGGTCTTTTTATCTAATCTTACTAGAATAAGTATTTCTTACTTTGATCGTTGGATACCCTCCATACGCCTTCATTTCCATTCTCTGTACCAAAAGCTACAGCATTGACCGGAATAGGAGAGGTGATGTTGTTCAATTCCAACAGGATGTTGTAACCAAGAACTGAACCTAAGATTATCACAATGAAGTGAAATGGTAAAATTGTATTGCTTAGGGAACATTATGTGAAATTTTTTAGAAACAAGAAAGTCCTCCTGCGTGACCGTAAGAGGCGTACTGCCTGTGGCGTATCCTGTCCATGGCATGTGCTGTCTGGGGGAGGGGATGGGTACAGAGGAGGGGTAGGGTAAGAGGGTGGGGGGGGGTAGGTGGTGGGGGAGGGAAGGTGGTATGGGAAGGGGGAGGGGTACCTCTGTCCTGGTCCTGGCTGGGGGGAGGGGGTACCCTTGTTCTAGCACATGACTTGGATACCCCCTCCCCCTCTCTTCCCTATCCCATTCCTCTCCTCTCCCCCTAGGTAAGACCAGTGGCAGGATGGGGGGTATCCCCTCTCCCTCCCCTCTCCCCTGTGGAAAAGACCTTGACCAGACACTGTAATACCCACTCCCCTCCCCTCGTTCTCCCTCTGGGAAAGACCTGGGACTATAGACTGGGAAAGAATCTGAGACCAGAAACTGGGTACCCCCCCCCCCGGTGAATAAACAGACAAACTAAAAAACATTCAGTGTTACTAAAAAAGATATGATGCTACTGAGCACAAATGACGTCAATTAGTTACCTTGTCCAAGCTGAATCTTCTGGTTGCTCCATGATATCCAAAACAATTTTTCAGTGTCACAGTTTAGGACGTCGGTTAATGTCATTTCGGTAGTTTGCTGACCAGCAGTTATCTAGACATAGAAATAAATTCATTCATGAGGGTTCCTTTTGCCCATTGTCCAAAATTCTAAAATTGACTTACATGGGAATTTGAAATATTAACTTACCTGAATGACGTCATTGTTTTCTCCACCTAGTCGTAACCTATATGTGACTTGTGGAGATATATTATTAGCAATGGGACTAAGCACTATGGACGCTCCTGCACATGCGGTTATACCGAATAGTATGTGAGCTCTCCTGGAACAATAATGCACGGATACAAGTCCACCAAAAGTGCAGCTAAATTTCTAATTTGTTTTAAAAGTGTACACTGAAGATTGTAGTGCATTTGGAAAACTGTTGTCGGAAATCAGGGAAACTAAACTGACATCGACATAAAAAGAAATGTCTCCAGTTTGCGTACCTTCCCAGTGTGTTCCAGAATTGATCAAGTGTCAGATTTTCGATTATTTCCCGAGTTGTAACAAACAATGATTCAGAGCCTATGAAATGACGATCAAGGGAAACTTTTTAGATAAAGTTCAGCATTTGAAACATTCACTCTTGTCTTTGAAGGGTTGTCCAGGTAAACTAAATTAAAAGTAGAGATTTTCTTGATTGATTTGCAGCTGTTCTAACTTCCTGTTGTCCTACCTGTGGCAGAAAGTACTACAAATTCTGCGCCACTTGAAAATTGAACTGAAGTTGCATTGTATTCGTCTTCTAGTGGATAGCCCTGATCATTGACAATTGGATTTGTTCCGGTTTGACGGCCATAACCAGCATTCAACTTGCCTGTAAATTGAAGAACACACCTAATAGAAATTTATTGATCGAGTGAAACATTTATTATAATCATACGAAAAATTCCATGGTGTGGGTAAAAATTCCATCACAAGATGTCAAAATTCGACTAATTTCAATACGAGTTTTAACAAGTTTTTTTACCATCTCCCCAGCTGATCCAGTAATCCTTTAAATATACAGAGTCCAGGGGAAAGTTAAGAGTTCCTGATAACAGGATATTGCCAGCTGAATAGAACAATAAAGTTTAGTACTTTATATTTTCTAACAATTGAATGGCAATATTAGACATATATCAAATTAATTTGAACCAATTTTCCTTCATTTAATTATTCTCTGTTGAACAAATTGATTTGTCAAATTTTCGGATATCTATTGACTTCAAGAAAGCAATCTCAGTGGATTAGCAGTCACTTTTCAATCTGTCGAAAACTAAGTTGCTATGTACTTACCTTGATTCCTAATAGTGAAGGACTTGTGATCTCCATCTCCCCAAGTGAACGTGTAGGCATTGACGTTGGCACCGTACTCCTCAGATAAAGTAATTTGTGCCTGGTCTCCACGAATTCTAACGTAAAATGATGTCTCATCCACGTTCGTCTTGATCAGAGTTGGAGATATATTTGTCATTATTTCATCACCTAAAATGACAACATTTGGCAGTTTATCTGTTGAAAAGGTGTGCAATGCTTAAGCAAACACATTTGGCGAAATCGTATTTGATTGTAATGTTTTATCAATATACCATTATCCATCTCAAAGACCCAGGAACCATACTGCCGGTTTGACGTCGATATGCCTAATGCGTTCACTGGGTATGGATTGGAATCGTCTCTCATAACTATCGCTGCAAAATACAATTATCAAAATCACCCTGCTAAAGAAAACAAGAGGTATTCAATTATGTCTCATATCTCGCTCGTAGTTTCATTAAATAAAACTAGCAGTTTTAGTAAAGTTAGATCTACATAGGTCTGGGTAACTCACAATCCTCATTGTAGTGGTGCCCCCGTCCCACTCGAATCGCTCCTTCCACCCAACTAATCCAGAATTCTCTTGCTTCGTAACAGTCCACCAGTCCATCTAAATTTACAAATGAAACGATGCTATTGCACATACAACTGAAAGAAGTGACTTCAATAACCAAAATCTGTAATATTCTTTCGATCAAATTAGATGCAGTAAATATTACTATGTAATATAAACTATATCTACCTGATAAAGGTCCAACAACCAATGGAGTACTATCGGTCCTGTTTATTGCTAAAGTATTGGGATCTGCTTGATATCCAAAAATAATTGTATATTCTGCACTATCACCAACAACTAAAACATTTAAATGTCACGTCAAAAAATGTAGATGTAATATTACAGATGTGAATATTTTAAAATGCGAATACCTATTCCAGTATGACAGTAAATAGTTTACAATAGCAGTAAACCAGAAAATAATCTACAATTATTTAAGAAAAATCTATTGCTCTACCTTCTGTCAAGGTTATTATTGCATCTGAGCACGCCTGTAAAGTAAAGGCTTTGAAGAATTCATTCTTAACTGTCATCCAGGTGTTTTTGTCTTCAAAGTTATCATGAGTATAATAATATACGGTGTCCGCTAAATCATATGGAAGAAGTTTTAATGTGTATTAGACGAACGTGGATACAAGTATAAAATGCACAAATTAGAAAGATTATTCAGCTTTGAATTGAAGCTTATCATCGTGGTTGGTACGTACCCGCGTTATCTAAAACGGAAAATATTGCACCATTCTCGTGGTCGTTGAAGAACGCTACGGCTTCATATGTGTCAAACTGTCCGTTGACGTCTGACGTGTAAGTGACCACTGGAGAAGCTCCAGGTGATATTCCCAGTCCAAGCTGTAATCACAAGTGTGTGTGAACAATAGAGTTGCATTATTTTGTAAAGTAAATCCACATGATGATGCTGTTAGATGAAATATTAACTCTTTTAATTTTTCTGGAGTGACCAGAATCCGTACACAAAAATTCTCCCAGGGGTGTGGGGATGTATGCGACCCCTCCCCACCACACCCACACACTCCAGCTCCTACGAGACACCGAATCAAAGTACATAACTGTGGTCTCGTGGATCCAAACACGAAACGACCTCAGTGGGGTAGAAACTTACACTCAACGTAGCATTGCTCCAGGTCAACCAAAACACAATAGCAGCGTCACACTTGAGGATATTCGGAGTTGATTGATCAGCAAGGGGTAACCCAAAACCTTGAGATATTTGCGTCCGAGAATTATTGTTCATCCCAATGTCAATGAAATATGTGAAATCATTGCCAATATCCTGTATCGAAAAACATTACGGAAGAATATTGATGACAAAATCAACTTTAAAATAACAATCGTGTTTTTCCTTTATTGGATTTGGATCTTGCTGAATTAGATGAATTAGACTAATTCACGTAATTGCACATGGATGCTGGAATTAACTGTTCACGGATATGGGAAATTTTCATTTGCACTATCCATGGATCAGTTTTCTAGTCATGGATAGTTAAAATGTAATGTAGCAGTATGCATGCATAGTGCTAAATAAATGAGCACTCTCCATGGATAATGAAAAGTGAATTTGCACTATTCATAGATAGCTAAATATATTATGTGTGAACAAATTACTATTCACTGATAATAGATTCAACTATCCATGAAGCACTTGTCTAATTCAACTAATTAGATGAATTCATCTAATTTCAAAACCAAAATAGGAAAAACACGATTGGCCAATCAACAAATTCTATTGAAGACTTAAAACCTAAAACAGAACCCAACGGTGATGGCCTCACCGTTACATAATGATCTTGCCAGTTGCCTGTCTCGTTGTTTAAAGATCCACAGCCCTCAGACGTGTACTTAGTCTAACATGTTCGAGCAACAAGTTGAAATTATAGAGCTTATTCTAATCCAAAATATCAGTCAGAAGCATAATGAACTTTAAATTTGAAGTTTGAATCAGTGTAAAAAGGTGACCTTTAGGACAAGGTATAAAACCTTGAAATTTCAACCAACCAAGGTGAATTGCCCTCTGATTGAGTCCACTGTAAGGTGAGATAGGTGAATTCTGTTGTCGATTCAGGCCAAAATATTTGGTCTGAGACAATTTTAAACAGCCATGAGTAAGTTAGAATGTGTGATAACATCTTGGTCTCTTGCAAAGGAGATTACAGGTTCGAATGATCTCTTTTTGTAAAAATAAAATTGTCATGAATTCATTGAATCTCGTGAAAACATTAAAAAAAAACTCAATCGTGACGGTCATTTAAATTTTCACGGTCACTAACTTAAAGACCAAGGCTATTTAGTTTGTAAGATAGCAGCTGGTATTCAATACACTTCACCCTTAACAAAATCGCTGATGCAAAACATTAAACTTGCTCAAATTAGACTAAATTTAACAAATAGTATACGACAAATCAAGCTGAATATAAATATATTCCGTTCATCATTGGTAAATTAACGTTACGCAAATGAAATGCATGTCATGATGCACTCTACACGGGATTTTGCAGCAGAACATTTGAATTTTTCCTTTTGAATTGTATCTTAAATTTGCTAAATGATTTTGCAACCAATATTTGTAAATAGATCTATGTAAAACAAGTAGTGATTAGTACTTTTTATTATTTAATCAGTACTTAGAAATTTTTCTTGGGTAAATATCTATTTCCATATTGACACAGGTACATAACTCATGCCTGTATTTGTTTAAGGTACTTCGATACAACATACATTTTGCAAATTTATCAGGAGTTGTTTGAAGAACATAATATTATAAGATATCTCTGAAAGTTTCAGCAACATTCACCAGCCAATTATTGAGTAAGCACACAACAAAGATGACCAAATTCCCCATTGAAATGGTAATCTGCAGTGTCGGAGTCCCTCCCGACCAAGGCCAAGGCCACTGCGTGACCTTGTATATATACCATGCCCCAGCCGACCAGCGG